>LPNX011065205.1:52060-120809 GCA_001517045.1 Pseudotsuga menziesii
AGTAGAGCTCTGATTGGAATGCAAATACCAAAGGGAGTTCTGGCCATCATTCTTGCACACTTTTGCAGTGATTCTTGCTTGCAGATCTAGGAGGATTTGGCGAGCAACTCTGTTGGTCTTGGAGATCAATTCTCCAGTTGATTCGGATGCCCTAGCAAGGGTCCAAAGGGTGATTTTGTAGTAGGATTCTCCGTTTGATTCGAATTTCCTAGTAAGGATTTGATTTGTGGTGTTGGGAGAGCTGCTCTCCATTGTTTCGAATGCTCTAGTAGAGATTCAAGTTTATGATTTGACCTGGGAGGTCGGAAGTGTTGTGAAGGGTGAAGGAGTAGCTTCACTGAGATTATCCAACAGGAGGGGAGGACAATTCTGTGTGGATATCTCATCTGGAGGTGCTAGAACTTGAGGGAGAGGGGGACAATCCTTCACAAGTATCTAGGCATTGTGCTCATTTTACAGGAGAGGGGGACAATTGTGACAAGTGAGCCAAATTTTAGTCGTAAATGGTGCTCTGGGAGAGGGGGACAATCCCGAGAAGGAGACCACACTGGCCACTGCTTGCCTTTCTAGGAGAGGGGGACAATCCCGAGAAGGAGACCACACCGGTCACTGCTTGCCTTTCTAGGAGAGGGGGGCAATCCCAAGAAAGTAAGCGCTTGATTCTGATCTTGTCTTCTGGGAGAGGGGGACAATCCTAAGGAAGAGGGGTTAGAAGTCATTGGTATTGCCTTGAGGAGAGATCTCCTATGTCATTCATTAGTGTCCATCCTAGAAGAGACTTTCTCGTGTGAGATTCCAACACCCCAACTCAGGGGTGACCTGTACAGGTAGTCTTGCTTGACAATGTCTAAGGCTGTTGGAAAATTGTCATGTTGCTACCAGTTGCGCCTATCAAGACAAGTATTTGTGATATTTTAATATTTATGTATGATTATTGAGATGTGCCATGGAGGCTGCATTTTATGCTTTTATTGCTTGATTAAATGATATGTTCATAATGTTACTAACATTGTTGTTGGTCTGATATCCTCCGGGTAGGTATGTGCTTTCTTGAACTAGTAACTGTAATTGGATGTGTTTACTTTATGCTGATTTTGGAAATCTGATAATGGATAGTCATATGGTCGTATATGGCTGTAACATATCAGATTCTCCCAAGGGTTTTGTGACTGGTTTACAAGTTAGAGAATTGGTTAAATTAACCTTGCAAGTGAATACATTTTTAGTGCAAAAATTGTCAATCAAATTATATGTTAATAGGTTGTTTTGTTTAAGTTTTACAAATGATTATGGGGACTGATGAACTGCCATATGGCCGTATATGGCAGCTCCATATCAGATCACCCAATGGGGACTATAGATGCTAATTGTTTTTAAAACCATACCATGAAACTGTATGCAAAATTCTGGTTAAATTAAAGAAGTGTCGGTTTTACTCGTTGACCTAGAAATTTTAAATTATTGGCCTAATGACTAATCCCATTTGAATAGATATATCCATTGTGCTAAGATCATAAATCATCCTTCACTATTTAAGAGAGCCCATGCACCCTTCTTTAGCCATCATGCATACATCAACACTGACATATTTACAAAAGTGATAAAACAGGAACATGGCCCTTTGATTTATGTAGGAGACTAGAACTTCAGCCTTTTGCTGCAATAAGAGAGAAATGTATGTTGCATGATGCATAGGCGTTTTGCAAATATAGCTATTTAAGATTTTCATTTGCAGTTAAACTAGGGTTTCCAAGATATCTGGTAAAATTAAAATAATGAATACAGATATCATAGTTAAATTATAGATAAAGGATAGGAGCCAAATGATGCACAAATCTATTTGTGCCATGCCAAAACAGTCCCTACCATCCAAAATGGCTGGGCACATCCAAAATAGTCCCCGCCTCAAATTTGTAGGGTCCAACTTCGATCATTACCATGACTGTTCATGGTAGAAAGTTATAACACACAAGCAGAATGTACAGTCGTGTCATCTAAGGGGCAAGGTTTGTCGCCAGAAAGAAGGATGCAAAGACAATATGAATAATCAGAAAGAAAACCAAGTCTTTTAGCATCAATAACAGAGCAGCTTTGCCAAAAGGCAATTTATGCTTACCTGTTCCATGGCAGTATTTGCATCTCTTTCCCTCCTGTTGTTCAACATTATTGACTTCAACTACCATTAAAGCTGATATAACACCTACTGCACCCCCCGAAAAGGATGCTACAATGGGATCAACCTGACTGAACGACAAAACAATATTCTTCAGTAAAAGGACATTCACCAAGACATCACGTCTAAAAGTGCTCTCCATAGAACTTTAGTCATAAGCAAAGAATAGCATGCATTTTTGAAGTCGTAGTTCATCATCATACAGAAGTAAAAGCAACTAAATATCGGTTATTTATCAAAAAGTAGTTGATAAAGTTATAATGCTACAGCTATGTATTTCTCCTATCAGTAAAGTGTTAAATTTGAAAATTAGACAAACAGCTTTGTACTAAACATGGCTCTCTGTACACCTTAGCTGCAGGGGCAAATGCATGTTGCGTATAAAATCTTCATATGTTGTTCCGCCCACTCCCAACTTAAGTTCAAGCTGGACAAAAATCAGACAATATCAAACATAAGTATGTTTTCATCGATATTAAGCAGTAATATTCCTTTATATGGTACTCATATGAAAGTAACCATATGACCATTATGCTCAACAGTTTCTGTGAAAGTTAACACCTTGAGGCTTGAAAAAAAGATTACAGGAACTTAAAAAACAGAAAAAAACAGTCATGCATATTTCTGTGTTTGAGAACAAGTATACAAAGGAATGACAATTTTCAGATTTTTTGCTTCCTTACTTTTCCTGTTTTTAAAATGTTTCATTTCTTATTTTCATTGGTTATTGTTGGAAAATGCAGTAACATGACAACCCAAAAGGCAGTGAGAAGAAAGAGAACAATATGAATCTATCAAGAAACATTGATTGAAGACACAATAAAGTGAAAAATCAGTAGCAGAACTCTGTGAATAAATATAGAAATGCAATAGTTAGCCCGTTATCTGGGAGAGAATCAAGTGGCAATATTTTCATAACTAACAAGAAAAAATAAAAAACAAAAACCAAGAATGATACTTATTATCTCAATCACTAATCGCTGCACCAGAATGGAAAAATCGGATATAATAGAAAAGATAAAAGCAAACGATTTCAATAATAATAGCAACCAAAAGGTAGCACTAAAACATTGATGCAAAAGGCTTCCACAATGACTCCCAATTCCTGTATGCCAATATGACACATTCAAGTAGCTGCTAGCTGCCACAACAGTGAGACTGGGCGCTGGGTAGCCCACTAATATTATTATGATATACAAATTTTATTGGGAATGTTTGTGGTCCTTTATAGAATCAGGACCAACAAACTTGCAGGTTTTTAGAATTTTTTATATGGAGAAAGGTAAGAAGCTCTCAGGGTCCCTGATGGTCTAAATCTTCAAAATTTGAGCAGATTCTTCTCCTACCTGTTTGTCAAAAGAGAAAAAACAGCCAACAAAGAAGCCCTGGAAATGCCAGATTAATCAAATAAAAGCTCTAAAACAAAGTCTTAACCTTTAGTACTAAAAATCTCTTTGCAAAACTAGCTAAAGGTTAGATTTTTAAGCGGCTAGATCTAGTTCAAAAAAGATGAAACTTTGACAGTATATACTAGATCCAACTGCGAGAATTCATGCAATGATAGATAGCTTTGGATTTAATCTTGAGAATAAACTACTTAAACCTTGTATGCATAAAGTAACCAAGAATAACTTAAAATTTAAGTGGAGGAGAGAGAGAATTCAGCTTAAGAATTTGGAACCAAGAATAACTTAAAATTTAAGTAGATGAGAGAGAGAGAATTCAGCTTAAGAATTTGGAATTCATGAGCAATGGAGTCTATTGGTGGAGAGCAAAGGGACTAGTCTTTCCAAGAAGATTGAAGTAAGTGGGAGAATCAAACTAGATCGGCCACTCCTTCAAACGAAGGCACTTCAAATGAAAGCACCTGCACAGCTTAGAAAACTTGCAACCAAACTATCAAACCTGGTATCATCTACACAAGAGGTTAAGATAAAATGCACATAAACTAATAAAACTTGTAAATCATATATCTGTACGCATAAACAGATAAGAGAATGAAAGCAGTAACCAAACTTCCTTCATTATATCCTACTAATTGATAGCAATCCTTTAAAGGCCAGATCAACAAGATAAGCAGCAAACCAAACTAAGCTACAGTTATCTCATACACACATGAAAATATTCATCTACACCACTGATGCACCACACCATAGACCTCCAAAACCATTTATTCCAATAGCAAATGCTTACAATAACAATGCAATACTCAAGTAGAGATTCCAGGCTCCAACCATCCAAAGAACGGAGAGGGTGCTTTGCTTAGCTTGGGAAAGAGTGCACACTTCCCAAGGAGGGCAAATTTCCACATGGAGATGACATTGGAGTGAATTGAGGGCACACTAGGAGAGAGTGAGAGTGAATTAAAAGAGGGAGGCATTAGAACACACAGGGATACTGAGAGGAGGGGGTGAATCAGTATCCACACATTATTATATTTTTTTTTCACTACATCAACCATATGTAGTTAATCATTCATCATCAACTATGAGTAAGAGATGTCATCAACATGAAGTACACCAGATATATATGGAAACTCAATAATAATATACAGATAAGACCATAATCTTTTACAACAGAATACGAGGAGACACTAATCGTCGAGATTCTCCAGCACCAACTAGAAGGAGCCTCTAACCCCCTAGTTTAATCAACTACAACTAAAAGGAAGCTTCAACTTCCTTAATTCTCTTGCACCAACTGGAAGGAGACTCCAACCCCCTATATTTCACCAGCTCCAACTGACTGGTAGGAGGCTTCAACCCCCTAGGTCTTTAGGTCTTTAGACTTCTTACTACCATACTTAGTCACTTAGGAATGCTTCAACAACCCTTGCAATGGACTTCATTTCAAGACCCTAAGGTCTGTCCTTAAGACTGTTCATTATGATTTATTGAGCTTACTGATATAAGTTTGCCATTATATCAGATTCACAACACTTCTTCATCCTGTATTATAGATGGATAACCTTCCATATTCATGAGGTCTTTGTAGCTTTCTCAAATACACAGCTACTTATATTCTTCACAGTGCAATTCTTATAGCAGGTTTTGGATGAGTCTTAATAGCAAAAGTCAACAAAATTTGCTCTTCAATTGGGTTGTGAAGTCAAGATAGCAATCTGTTCTTCAACCTTTTTCAGCCCCGAGATGCAAACTTACTAATGTACAGATCTTTTAGGTGCTCATCTTTTACCAAACTTGACTTTCGACCTGATCATTGAATTTGCCATAGATTTGATCAATAAATACATTCTGAATCATATTCATCATCTTCATTTGTTAGTGTAGAATTTCACTTCTCAAACAGGCTTCAAGTTAAACTAAGATTATCAATGTTCAATACACAATATCATTCAACATTTAGCAACTGCAAATGAAATTTCATTCATAAACATGTCTGAACTAGAAGCACATGAGAATTCTACCAAAATACTGAGAGCAGAATTAAAAATCAATTTCACACCATGAAAATTGCAGACTCCGGAATTTTTGGCAAATTGCCCAGGAAAAACCCTCTTAGGGAAAAACCTGTGAGAGAGAGTGAGAGTATTTATTTCTTCTTTAAATATGAAATGTACAATAGTAATCTAACAGTGAAAACCACTTATCTCAACCCCGAGAAGATAGTCTCCAATTCTGGAAATTTTGTAGCTGTGAATTGCTCATACTCAGCAAAATGAACAGCATAGAAAACCGTGCCAAATTCTGCTTGTATGAACTGTCTTCTCACAGTCTGTTCCTCGAATTCTATGCACAAGTAAATCTACCCTCTCCTCAGTTTGCGTGCCCACTGTTACAGCAACGAACTGCCTAAAAAATCATGCCAACTCTGCTTGGAAATTCAAGCCAACCAACTGCCTGTGAAAATGAGCCTCAAACAGTACGGTTCCAGAATTTATTCCTGCTGTTAATGTCCTCAAAATTCATGCCATTCGATATCAGTCTCATGCCCAGCCTCTTCGTGAAAATCATGCTCATTAAATGTTGTTGTACAGTTCTTGGAATTCATGCTATTCTTAGCATCTAGGAATTCGTACCAGCTATCTCAGCCAGTCTCTCTCTCAAACTCAACCTCTTGCTCCTCTTAAGCAATTCGACTTTGCTCCAAGTCTCTTGGGTGAGTACAAATGAGGAATGAAGTGCATTTTTATTGTTTTTCCTGTCTTTTCATTTCACCTTCTGGGGTAGTTGAACAGTCACTAGATCAAAGGCCCACATTGAGTCT
Source organism: Pseudotsuga menziesii (assembly GCA_001517045.1). Taxonomy (NCBI): domain Eukaryota; kingdom Viridiplantae; phylum Streptophyta; class Pinopsida; order Pinales; family Pinaceae; genus Pseudotsuga; species Pseudotsuga menziesii. Next base: position 58,461 of record LPNX011065205.1, read on the forward strand.
AATGTTCTCACATCAATGGATGAGAAAAATCACTTTTCTCTCCATTAAATAATTTCTCTCTTGACTACAACTTAAATTTATTAAAGAGTCACTTTATAACTCTAAACATTAGAGCAAATTTGAGGTCTAAAGTGGGCCTAATAAGAAAACGAGCCACCTTGTAGGAAAACGAACCTTTGAATTCAAGAACCAATAGAATTTCAAAAAAAGAATCAACCATAGTGGTTGAGTTGAGATATTTGACATTTAAAAAACTACTTTTTTAATTCGTATTTTCAACATATCTCCCTTTCGGTTTACTCAAATTCTGAGCGGGAGAACTCGTTGGATGCGGAATTAAAATTCCGCATCCAACAAGTACCCACACTGCATACTTTTGAGGGAACCCACCCCATGAAAAATGAGAAATACATTAAAAAATAATGTTACTTTGAAGTATGCAGTGTGGGTACTCGTTGAATGTGGAATTTAATTCCACATCCAACAAATGCTCCCGCTCGAAATTTGAGTAAATTGACAAGGAGATATGCTGAAAATACAAAGAAAAATGTAGTTTTTTTCTCTTTTCCTCAAAAATTCATAAATATTATTTTATTATTTTCCTTAAAAGGCCCATTTTAGACCTCAAATTTACTCTAATGGTGACACTAATTATTTTTCTCAAGCAATTAATGAAGGGTCATGTAACATGTCCCATTTTAGGCTTTTAGTGACTTAGGCAAAAATCACTAAGGAAACACTTTCCTAGGTACTAAATTCAACACTCCTTACCAAGGAAAGTGTTCTCCCTCACTCCCAACTTGTCCCTGAAGAAGATAAGTTGCTCCTTCACCAAAGCTGGTAATCTGCTCATGTGCTTCTCACACAATGTAAGGAATGCCCACACTTTCTAAACTCCTCTCTAGAAAGGTCAAATCTAATGTCCCTTCATGTTAGGCATCATCATATCAAGGAATCCTCAGTTGCACCACTCACCACTTCCGCTTCACACGGGATGTTCTTCTGGCTTATCCTCCATCGGAATCACGCTCCAGTCACACACAATCTATTGTAGAAGCTCCCTCTATCTCTGGAAGACGTCCCTCTACAGATCCTGCACTTTGCACTGGTGCCACATTTTGAGAAATCTCAACTCGCTCATCCATCAATGACATGTCATCCTAGTTGACCCTCTTGCCAACACTGGAAGAAGTAGCCTCTCGCTTAATTCCATGGATCGAAGACTAAATACTCGGTACCACTTCAATCTCTGGAGCTGTAATGTCCTCTTTTAATTAAGCACCAAAACACCCGCTAACCTACTTAATTCCCATAGGTTTGAGCGAGTACTGCATAAAAGGGAATTAACTGAAGACATTTGATACTTAGAATAGGACAGGGCATTCATTCAGTATTAAAATCATCAGCATGGTAAAGAAGGCCTTATTTTTTTAGGCTTAAAGTCAACATGAAATTAGAATTGCATGCATGCAAAAGTGGCGTGTAAGCCCTAAAAAGGGCATGCAAACCCTAACAGTACATGCTAAGCTATTTAAGAAGGGTTATTGGACCAAAGAAGGTATCTATGATTATTATTGTTGATTTTGGGTTTCAGAACAGTACCAGTAAGTGCAGCAGCAGCAGTTGGGGTTGAAAATGGAGTCTTCAGCTAACAAGGGTTTTGACAATGAAATCTATCTACCTAATCTCTTTCAAGGTCGACCATCCAGGTCTACCATCGGCATTCATCATATTCTTGCATATTCAGTGATCCAGCACACAGAAGATTTATTTGCAGGTTCACGTTTTGTAGCTGGGGAATAGCTGGGAACCCCCAGAAGAATTCGTTGGGACACTAAAGCTCAGTTTTTCCTCCGCATGTCAACTTCATCTTTCTCGGTAGGTTCATTGCTCGGCATTGGGTGATTATCAGTTTTCTGTTTGCACAACTAGAGCAGCTAACAGCGAAAACGTGGGTGAAGGGGACGTAGGCCCCAGACAACTAGTTCAATTCGCTAGGTGCCTTAGGGAGGAAAACAATTTTGCATGTGACCACGAGTCTCTCCGGTAGGTGAAGACCAACATCTCGACAAAGTTGCAGCAGCATCGGGCACCTCCTCCTCCAAAAACGTCAATACCTTCCTAAAGAGGGCACACATGTAGCTGGGCATCAAATTGAGGAAAGCAGCACTACATACCAACACACTTTGCATGCATCTTTTCTTCGGAGTACTATCAGCTTATTTATCAGTGGTATGTGTAAACCTTTCTCCTAAAACTCTTAGCCCTATAATCTCTCCAGTTTAGCTATATTTTAGGGCCATTTGGCACAACACATTTGCATGCACCTTTTATTCAGTATTTTTGCACAATCTTGAGTGTATGAACAAACAACATGGTAGCAATAGCAGTAGAATACCAGTATGGGATATTATAGTGGTATCAGAGCATGTTCCTTGCTAGTTGTGGGCTTGAACATGAGAAGTAAATGAATCCAAAAGAAGATACTTTTGTAACTTATAAAAGAAGGAAGAGTAGGTACACTAAGGAGCAGGAATTTGAGGATATTCAGTTAGAAGATACCAACTCAAACATGGACCCAATAGGTATACACTCTGACAGAGGGAAAGAACAGGAGAAGAGGAAGACAGGCTGAAATTTCGTAACTTGGTGAGTGCATTGAATGACCTAGCTAAAGGAAAGAAAGAAGTATTACATGCCATAAACATATTGGCTCTCAAACCAGAATCGGGTCATAGAAAACGGGTAGTCTTGAGGGGCATGAACACTTATCCCCCTAAACCAGTATCATCACAAAGAATCGAGGTCGTACTTAGATAGGGAGACATAGAATGGTCAACCGAATGCCTTGTGACTTTTAGAAAACCTCCCGATAACAACACCCAACATCCAGCAGATATTCATGCACTATTACAGAAACATGAGAGGGTATTTACAGATCTTCAGCAGGTCGACCACCAGATAGGGGATTTGAGCACATTGTTAAGTTAGAGGAGGGGACGCAAGGAGTCATCACCACTCCATACAGACATCCCAAAAGGTACACGGATGAGATCGAGCAAACAATCAAGGAATTGTTGGAACTAGGATATATTTGGTCGAGTTCTAGTCCTTTTGCATCATCAGTGGTTTCAGTTAAAAAAAAGATGGCACCTTATGGATGTGTATTGATTACAAAGCGCTAAACAAGAAAACCATCAAAAACAGGTATCCCATCTCTAGGATTGATGAATTAATGGAGTTACAGGGGACAAAATACTTTTCAAAAATTGATCTTTGATCAAGGTACCATCAGATCCAAGTAAAGGATTAGGATATTTCAAAGACAGCCTTCGGTTGCCACTATGGTCATTATGAGTTCTTAGTCATGCCATTTGGACTCACCAACGCCCCAACAACTTTCCAATCTTGCATGAACCACACCTTCAAGGCTCAGTTGCGGAAATATTTACTAGAGTTCTTTGATGATATTTTGATTTACAGCAAAACTTGGGAGGAGCATTTGAGACTCTTGGATGACGTACTGGGAATTCTAGAAGAACAGTTGCTTTATGCAAAAATGTCTAAGTGTGAGTTTGGTATGAAAAAGATGTTGTATCTAGGGCATATAATCAGCGCATAGGGAGGATAGGTGCACATGGAAAATATTAGAGCTATCTTGGATTGGCCTACACCAAAGACAGTAACAGAACTAAAGGGATTCTTAGGCCTTTGCACATATTACTGGAGATACGTAAAGGGGTTCTCTCAATTTGTCGCACCGCTCAATGATCTTACAAAGAAAGGGGCATTCACCTGGATAGAAGTGGCATAGCAAACCTTTGAAAAAATGAAAACAATCATGAGTTCTTGTCCAGTCTTGGCACTACCATATTTCTCACAACCATTCACAGTTGAGTGTGATGCTTCAGGAGAAGGACTAGGGCCAATATTGATGCAAAACCATCATCTGATTGCATTTGAAAGTAGGAATCTTAAAGATTATGAGCACCACTACTCTATATATGATAAGGAGATGCTAGCAATATTACATGCCTTAACAAACTTTAGACAGTATTTGGTTGAAAACAAGTTTGAAATTAAGACAAATCACAACAGCCTCAAATACTTTTTGGAGCAGAAAGAGTTGAACGAGTGTCAACAAAAATGGGTCAGCAAGGTGCAAGCATACGACTTTGAAATATAATATGTCAAGGGAAAGAACAATGTTGTAGCTGATGCTTTATCAAGGCGACCCGCATCATTATCACTCATGAGTATATCTACTGATTGGAGGTCTCTTCTCTTAGTAGAATATTCCAAAAACAAATTTGCTTGTGAATTATTAAATGGACAGATATAGGATGACAGGTACTAGGTAATTGACGACGTCATCTATTACAAGAGTAGAATATACCTCGTTCTAGAGTCATCTTTAAAGAGAAAGATTATACAGGCATCGCATGATTCACCATTATCAGGGCATCAAGAGTTTTTGAAAACTTACAGACGGATTAAAGAGAGGTTCTCATGGAAAGGCCTCAAGGAGGATGTAATACAGCATGTTCGAGAATGTAGTATCTGCCAGCAGAATAAAATTAAACACACTCATCCGGCAGGGTTACTTCAGCCATTACCGATACTGGAGTAGAAATGGGAAAGCATCTTGATGGACTTCATTACAGGTTTACCCAAGGTACAAGGATGAGATTGCTTATATGTAGTAGTAGATCGATTGACCAAATTTGCTCACTTATTTGTTATTTCTTCCGACTATTCAACATCACAAGTAGCTGACTTGTTTTTTAGAGAGGTTTTTAGACTCCATGGGCTACCCAAAACCATTGTCAGTGATCGTGACAGTGAATTCACCAATGCTTTCTGGCAGGAATTGTTCATATTAGTGGGGACAAAACTTGCTACTAGCACAAGTTTTAATCCTCAGAGCGACGGGTAGACTGAGATTGTCAACAAATAGATTGAGGGGTATCTGAGAAATTATGTAGCAGGACAACAGAGGACATGGATTAAATCGCTACACCTAGGGGAGTACTGCTACAATACTACCCACCATATGTCTATTAAGATGACACCTTTCAAGGCTCTATATAGCTATGAGGCACTGAACTTTGCAGATTTAGCTTTTGGAGATAGCAAAGCACCAAAGACAAAAGATTAGTTACAGGAGAGTCAAGATATTCTTAAGGTCCTTAAAGAGAATCTATAGGAAGCTTAGAATCAGCAAAAGCTATATGCAGACCAACATAGGGTTGAGCGTAGTTTTGAGGTAGGAGATCTGGTATATTTACGACTACAACCTTACAAGCAAAGAAAAGGGAGGCGAAAAAGCTAAAACCCCGCTTCTATGGTCCTTATAAAGTACTTAGGAAGGTTGGAGAGGTGGCTTATGAACTAGAACTTCCAGAGGAAAGCAAAATTCACAATGTATTTCATGTATCCAACCTCAAGAAAAAAGTAGGGCAACACATTGCTCCATCCTCTGAGTTGCCTGCCTTAAATGATGAAGGGATTTTGGTACTGATTCCAGAGAGAATCCTACAAGTTCGAGAAAGGAAACTCCGACATAAGGTGATTCGAGAATACTTGGTAAAATGGAAAGAATTACCTATGGAGGATGCCACATGGGAGGGAGAACAAGTATTGCAGCATCCTAGTTTGCAGTTGATTAAGGACAAACAATTTCAAGCGGGGAGGATTGTAATGTCATCTTCTAATTAAGCACCAAAACACCCGCTAACCTATTGTTATCACCCGCCTTGTAGTTGCCTGCTTGAGGTGGATCCAGGATGGATGGTAGAGGGGCAAGCAACTAAGGTGTGGAACCACGACTGCCAAGACTCCCAAATGGATGGTTGTCACGCCAATCAAGGCAACCTTCACTTTAGGTTATCCTAGTCCAGGACAACAATGGCGAAGACCCGAATCTACTCTCGACAAGAGAGATCGGACCTAGACACCAGAAGAAGATCAAATGGGGCTTCAGGGTACTTAAGGTGCAAGGTGAATGGAAACCCTAGCTCTAGGGTTTAGGTACTAGCAACTAGTGGAGGTGACCACTATCTTGGGAAACGTAACTATAACAAGGTAAACAAGGACAGAGTTGGGACTACCTAGTACCTAGAAATCAGACTCAATGAAAGGTATTTGAGTTATCAATAAATGTTGGTAAAGGGCAAAGGCTAAGACCCTAAGGGCAGTGCTAGCTAGGGTATTAGTGCTTTGTGTGCATTGGGTAATGGAGTCAGCAGTAAACCAACGTTTCAGAAAACCCACCTGGGAGACACCTTGATCTATGAACCAGAAAGTAGTTGGTCCGAAAAAGCTAAGGTACAGGAAACCCAGCTCAACGGATGACTAGCGCTAGGGCTTGGGAGGACAAATCTGTAGTTTCAGGGTCACCGGAAGGCTAATGGCTCAGCGTTGAGGAAGAAAAGAGGTCAGGGAGACCTGATCTACAAGCCCAACTCAGGAAATCAATAGAAAAATTAGATCTAGAAAAGTCAAAATCTGATGATGGGGCTAGGAGGTTGAAAACTGATTTTTCAGATCTAGGGCAAACCGGGAGGAATTAGAACAGCGTTGGGGGTGTTCTGGAATGCTTGAGCCCTGATCTATCAGCCTATCTTGTCAGATTTCAGAAAAAATCACTTCCGGTAAAGTCCAGTTTTCAGTGAGGGCGCTAGGGCAGTTTCAGTCAATTTTTCAGATCTAGGCCAAATGGTCAAGCAGTTGCACAGCGTTGGGGTTGATTAAGGCTGTGTGGGACCCGATCTATCCTTCTGTGAAGTCAAAATTCAGAAAAACTCAAAACCCTAGCAGGTCAATTTTTCAGTGGGGGGTTATGTAGTTTTCTACTTAAAAATCAGATCTAGGTCAAACTGTGAGGAATTTGACCAGCATTTCAGTTGATTTGATGTAGGGGAGGCCCGATCTATGAAACCCAGAAATGGTTTGGCAAAAGATCGAACGGTTCCTTGATTTATTGATTTTTAGGTTTTTAGTGTTTTAGGAGTTTTCAGAAAAAGTTGAATTTCAGCAAGGTACAATGGAATAAGATCTGGAAAAAAAAAAACTTACCTGTTGGATCTTACCTAAAGAAGCTTGTAGAATTCTGTAACAGTGACGATCTTTGCTATCCCGATCAATTCTGGAAGATCCCCGTGATTTCTATGGCATATGCAAGCTCCAGGCCACCAAAGCGCCCCCTAACTTGCATGAGCAAACGTCAACCATATCAGATTTGCTAATACAAGATAAAGAAATTGAATGCTACAAGACAGTAAAATGAAGTAATCATAGATCACAATGAAACTAATGAAAACCCCCTGATCCAAGACGAAGAGAACTGAGCAAGTTGAGGTCCCCCTACAAAAACGCTCCAGCCGAAATGCCCTCCTTTGGACAAAACAATGATAGCCACGAAAATATAGATCTCATGAGAATTTCCACAATGCTAGGAAGCTGAAGACTAGCTAATCACCATTTGAGCACATCAAATGCAAAGCAGATCCAGAAAAATTTCCACAGAAAAAGTCTTTCTATTATTCAAATCCAAGGGCCAAAGACCCCTTACAAATGAGAAGCTCTCTCCTTTAAATAGAAATGAGAGAACCTCAATCATAACCAAATCCTAACCACTTTCAAAACGAGTGGCTAAGATTAAAAGATGAAATGTTATAATCAATGGTTGAGATGAGCTCAGCATACAATACATGGATCAATATAACCATAATTTATCAAAGTGGACTAACCCACCCAAAAAAGGTAACCCACTCAACAAGAAATAAATGAAAGCACATGGTGGGTCCAAAGAGTGTTTGACTAACTCCCTCTGGGTGTCCCCATGGCACAATAAAATAATATAATAATTTAATTCTTTGACTTTTGTGCCTCCTTGAGGAAATTGTGAACCTCCAAAAAGAGCTCCAGAAAATAATAAAAAATGCCCAAAAAAATAGGTGTGGGCCCAATTAGGAGCTGCAACTGCTAGAGAAGGTGTGGAGGTCATCACTCTCATCATCATGACTCATCCCATGTCATTTCCTTGCCTCAGTAGCCCAAATCGATTTCTTCAATAGCCATTTGATCATTTTTTAATCTACCTCGAGAAACGTGATCCTACCAAAACAGCCTCTTAGGGTGACTGTGTTGTCAAACTGAGCCCACCAGGCTCTCTAGGATGGGGGTACAATGTTACAAACAAGTGGCTGCACACCCCTATGCCCCTACAATACCCTAGGAAATCCAACTGAAACATCTCCCTGCTCAAAAATATCAATCTGTGAAGAAAAACTGCATCAGAAAGGCAAAGTGAGCCTGATCACATCTGTGAGTGCCCGGAACTAGAAATAGACTGTCTCAATGGACTCAGAGAGTCCCAATCCATCTAAGGTGTATACTCATACCTCTCATAGGTCTCTATCTGATCATCAATCATATCCCATAAAACAATATAACCATCTGTGAATAATCAGACACCAATAATAACTCAGAATACATCCATCTGCTGCAAGTGTCAAAAGGTTAAGCCATGCTCTACAACTCATTCGAGTAGCAATCTCAACAAGTAGCATTCATTTCACTAGCGATACATCAACAAATACATACATATATATATATAAGGCTTTATTTATTATTACTTAAACTCGGACTTTCAAGACTATACTCACTTCATAGCTGTAGTCAATTTGCTAGTGAAGGGTGAAGGGTGAAAATGACAAGGCTAAGGCAAAGGATGACTTCCTACTCAATACCATGACACTTTGGACAAGGAAAGGGAAAACTCACTATAACCAATGCTGGATAAACAACAACACAAGGAATGGCAGTGCCTCACAGATGGGTGAGTTGTTTAGAGAGTGCTTATTCAACTTAGGCATCATGTCTACATCAAACTTAATCCAAGTTCATTAGGATCACACTTTATTCCATGGCCTTTTTGGCCTATATGACCCTTTTGGGACTTCACCAGTGCTTAAAAGCACAGCTAATTGCAGCTTTCATCCGGGACATATTTATTTTTAATAAGGTCAGCAATTTTTTGGATAGAGCACATTTTAATACATTTCTTTTTTTTGGACCTGTTCTTATACTCTTCAAGGAGTATTCTAGCACTTCATTGCTCTTGCCCTCTTTACATATGTTAAGACACAGTTTTATAATTTTCATTTTTCATGGGCGTATATTCAATAATTTCAATATAGGTAGTACATGAGCTTTTAGTTTTAGCCAACAACATCTCAAGTGATTGGGGGGGATTCTGCACAGTGCCAAACATCGGGACAACCAACCAGAATGATTTAGGCATACTATCCAACTTACCAAGGCAAGTTCTGTCACCAACTCAGAGCCAAGACACAATATAAACAGGGAGGCTTGTCCAACAAAGGTTCTAGTGGGGAAAAAGGTCATCCATGCCATAAGTGAAGAAGTCAGTCGGATCGAAAATTAAATTGGAAGGTAATGGATGGGTGAAAACAATGAATGATGGAGCCAACACTAGCAAGCCAAAACAATGGTGGGAATGACTACCTCTATTCTCCCTAAGGAGGGTAAAACCAATGAGTATAAATCAAGAACTTCAAAGTCAGAGTAAGGACATCAATACATAGTATAAGATACAACCAAGTCCATATAATTATGACCGCCAGATCATGATACCACAAGTCAATACATGTCACAAGGATCAGTATAAGAGCAATAATAACCATAACACAATATAAAATGCTGAGTCATATCCATGCAATATAATCCATCTGAGACACCATCTGTCCAATGAGAAAGAACTAATATAACACTGGGCATCCATGACTGCTCTGAAATAACATAAATGGCTACATCGGTCCTCAAATCTAAGTGTCCTGAGACTCAGTCCTGACATGGGAGAGTACAATAGTTCACAAATATAATCATGATCCATAAAAATGCTCATCTTAGCATGTCATATGTAAGAGATCTAGCTGAAAAATGTACTGTGTCTGAAAAATAGAATATGGTAGCCCGGATACTATATATGTGATAACACCTACTTAATTCGCATAGGTTCGAGCGGGTAGTGCATAAAAGGTAATTGACTAAGGACATTTCATACTTAGAACAAGACAGGGCATTCATTCAGTAGTAAAGTCATCAGTATGTTAAAGAAAGCCTTATTTCTTTAGGCTTAAAGTCAACATGAAATTAGAATTCCATGCATGCAAAAGTGACGCGTAAACCCTAAAAAGGGCATGCAAACCCTAAAAATACATGTTAAGCTATTTGAAAAGGGTTATGGAAAATTTGGACCAAAGAAGGTATCTATGATTATTATTGTTGATTTTGGTTTCGGAGTAGCAACAACAGTTGGGGGTTGAAGACGGAGTCTTCAGCTAACAAGGGTTTTGGCAGTGAAATCTATCTTCCCTAATCTCCTTCAGGGTCGACCATCCAAGTCTACCATCGGCATTCATCATATTCTCCAGTATTCAGTGATCCAGCACACATGGAAGATTTATTTGCAGGTTCACGTTTTGCAGCTGGGGAATAGCTGGGACCCCCAGAAGAATTTGCTGGGACCCTAAAGCTCAGTTTTCCTCCGCATGTCAGCTTCATCTTTCTCGGCAGGTTCATTGCCCGGCATCGGGTGATTATCAGCTTCTTGTTTGCACAACTGGAGCAGCTAACAGCAAAAACGTGGGTGAAGGGGGCGTAGGCCCGAGACAACTAGTTCAATTCACTAGGTGCCTTAAGGAGGGAAAAACTTCTGCATGTGACCACCAGTCTCTCTGACAGGTGAAGACCAACATCCCAACAAAGTTGCAGCAGCATCGGGCATCTCCTCCAAAAACATCAATACCTTCCTGAAGAGGGCACACATGGAGCCGGGCGTCAAACTAAGGAAAGCAAGACTACATTCCGGCACACTTTGCATGCATCTTATCTCTAGAGTACTATCAACTTATTTATCAGTGGTATGTGTAAACCTTTCTCCTAAAAGTCTTAGCCTTATAATCTCTCTAGTTTAGCTATATTTTAGGGCCATTTGGCACGACACCTTTGCATGCACGTTTTATTTAGTTTTTTTGCACAATCTTGAGTGTATGAGCAAACAACATAGTAGCAATAGCAGTAGAATATCAATTTGGGATATTACAGGAGCATCTCACTCTCCCTTCTGAACTGAGGACTGATTACTCGGTGCCACATCAATCCTTGGAGCTTCTCGCTCTCCATCCCTCCGTCTGTCTTAGACTCTGATCCTATCATCCCCCCAGATCCTCCAAATGTAGGTTGGCCATGCACTACATACTCACTATCTCTCCGATGACCTATCAGCACTGGATCAACCAGATCCACTCCCACTGAGAAAATGGATATGTGCTCCTTAAGCAACATCGCATACCCTGCACCTTCCAAGGCTGAAATAGAGAGTCTTCTATCTCTCATCCTTGGAACATAGAGCACTCCTGATACCTCCAGAAGCTCTCCAAACTCTAGCTAGAATCATACTCATCCTAATCCTCTAACTACATAAATTGTGCCCTCTCCATCATGTACAAGTTTCTCTGGAATTGTCTCTATAGTGAGGAATGCATCTCACATCCCAGTCATGTGATCACAATACGCACTCTCAACTATCCACTTCCCTGCATCCACAGGTCAACTACTGCCGCAGCTCAAAACAACTGTGACAAGAGAGAATTCCTTCTCGAACTTTGTAGTGTAACTCTCTATCTCAGCTATAGTTGCAACTTGTTCCTCCTCATGTGATCACAATACGCACTCTCAACTATCCACTTCCTTGCATCCACAGGTCGACTACTGCCGCAACTCAAAACAACTGTGACAACAGAGAATTCCTTCTCGAACTTTGCAGTGTAACTCTCTATCTCAGCTATAGTTGCAACTTGTTCCTCCTCTCACTTGCCCTTCTTCTTATGAGGGCATTAGCCAGCATGATGGCCACTCATTGCATGCATAACATGTGACTCTGCTCAGGTCCTTCTGCTCACCTCTCTGTTGCTTAGCCCCTCCCTTAGGGCCCTTCTTAGACTTCTTGCCTGTGGCTGACAAGAAATATTCTCCTCTCCTTCCTTACCAATTGATCAGCTATCCTGCACATAACTTCTCTGGGTCTCCTCCTGAATGAAGTTGTCCCAAAGACAGTCCCAAGAAGGCATGTTCTCTCTGGCTACAATAGCCTCCACAAAAACAGTCCATGGCTTTGTCACGCCATTCAATGTTGCCCGCACTAACTCACTACCATCAACCTTCTCTCCTACCGCTCCAAGCTCATCCCTCACCTAAGTGATCTTGGTAAGGTAAGAAGCAACATTCTCAAATGTAGCCATCCTTATGCTCTTCAGCTTTTCTCTCAATACCATCTTTTGATTCTCATTCAAACTCCGGTATAAGTTGGTCAAGGAATCCCACATTGTATATGCACAGTCTTTACCTGTAATGTGTGGGATCACATGGTCCTTTGACACATCAAGGATAATCCTCCTCTCCTTGATGGCCTTCTTGTTTAAGGCTTCCAACACTGTTGCATCAGTAGAGGTGGGTACTTGTACCGGTTTTGCTTGATTGTTGTGTTGCCGCCTAAAACACACTTAACTTCAGAAAAGTCTCCCAGCCGCTAGTTGTGTTCTTGAGAGCTATGAGTTTAGAACCCACTATCACCTCAATTCCTAACTCCTCCGTTCAGACCCAACTCCCAAAAAGTCAAGGGGGGTAGTCCCTACTTACTAAGTTTTTCAAAAGATTTTAGTTAGAAGTTGAAACTTACTATGGCTTACTTAGGTTCAATGACAAGCAATCGTGCAAAAATGCAATAATTTTCAATGACAGGCAAGCCTTGCTTTGGACTTACATTAAAAAATGCAAGAAAGAAATAAATTAATACTCACAAAACCAGTGCCTACTCTATATGGGCTACGAAGTCGCCCTTTATGAAATTAAACCCGATATCAATTCATATTCCAACAATAGCCAATATTTACATTCACATTGCTAAAATGAACCTTCTACAAAATAAATAAACAATGAACAGGAACTTGCTTGCAATATAAACCGACTTGTAAATTTGGAATTTGAAATAAAGTGCTCTGGAAGAATAAAGAACTTGAACTACAATGCTTTGAAAATAAAAGGGAGAATGAAACAAGAGATTGTTGCATTTTGCAAATGGTCCTATAAATTTTAGTTATTTTTTAGGTCTCACTTGAGCTTAGGGGATTAATGTTTGAAACAAGTAGCCTAACTAACGTGTCTACCCCAAATACTTGTCTCTTTTGATTCGAGAGAGATTGTTGGGTGCTCAACAAGAGAACACAAGGTTCCCTTCTAGCTCCACAAGTCAATCCCAAATATTGTTGGGCACTCAACAGGAGGAGACTATGTGCCACGAGGCTCCCAACAGCGTCTACCCCTCTAGCTCCACGATTCAACCTTTCTTTTCTCAGTTTCTTATTGAGATAAAAGTTGAGTGCCTATTAATCTAGCCAACATAAACCTTTTCCCTTTCTTATCACCCAGGGTCGGACCAATCGACAAGGAGAGTGAATACATGGCAAAGATTGGGGTGGAGTTTATTTACCTTAAATAAATGAAATAACTTAAACCTTGATCAAAACGAACTAGCCAACACGATTTTTTGCAAGGATGGCAGAGCCACTTCACTTGCAAGGTGTGCGCAATAGCAAAACTAAAGCAAAAAAACTAACACTAGCCACTGAACCTGCTTTCTGAATTGAAAGGGTGGGGCAAAAATAAATTTGCGAAAATGAAAACAAATTATTCTAACCCTTCTTCAATTGCTATGCAAGGGTGGGCAAACCCAACTTCGTTTGCAAGCAATGGATGGCAAATTAAAAACAAAATTCTAATCTAGTCACAACTCATTTGGGAGTCTAGGCAGTCTTGGTTCCACCTCCTTAGTTGCATGTCGCTCTACCATCCATCCTGGATCCACCTCACATAGGCAACTACAAGGTTGGTGATAACATTTTGGCACTATTTCCAGGGAGGTAGAGGCCTACCTTGGTTCAACATACCTCACCTTTCCCTACGGCATATCTTTTATTGGTGAATTACTTGTGTGGTTCACCTGGCGACTCCACCCTGCGACTCCACTGAGGACCATACCCAACGTATTAATCTTAAGTTCCTAGAACGTCCCATAAACCCTGAAGGAATCCCTATAACTTACATAAGGAAAAACAGACAAGTATCCAACCCCATTGTTTGCCCAAGTCATCCTCTAGGATCTCCTTCGACCTCATATATCCCAATGGCCGGAACAAACACTAGTGGAAATCAAAATGCTTTTCCTCCACAAAACCCTAGGATTTTTGGAAGGAAAGCCAAGGCATCTCCTTTAGATTTCTCCCTGATCCAAGGGGCCCCGCATGACATGCCGGATTAATATTTCAAAATGGTTCCCAAGTTTGATGGAGTGTCAGCTACCTCCATTGAAGACCACATTGATAAAGTCTGGGATCATATGGAAGCATATGGAGTTGTTGATGAAGATGTTTTCATGAGAGGCCTTCTGCATTCTCTAGAAGGAGATGTGCAGAAGTGGTTTGATAGATTACCTGCTTCATCCATCAACGGATATGACAACTTCGTCACAAAGCTTAACAGTGATTGGTCTCACAAGTTGGATGGGAAATTCCTCTTGCATCAACTGTTTGACATAAAGAAGAGGGAGAATGAAACAGTCCATGAGTTTAACCTAAGATTTGACAGAACTGTAGGAAATATCCCAGATGAAATTAGACCTAAGGACCAAGCAATTGTTATTCATTATCTGAATGCTTTTGACGGTTGGTTGGGTTTCAACTTAAAGGATAAGAACCCAAATGACTTAAAATCTACCCAATTCAATGCGAAGATGGCTGAGTAGCATGCGGCATCTATGGGTAAGCAAAACTTGTTTGTACAATACCCCATCCACTTCTAGATCTGACCCTAAGCTCCGAAAGCCTAAGGAACCTGTGAGTGAACCAAAAGAATCAAAGGACACATTAGAAACCATGCAAGAGATGATGAAACAACTAACTGTCCTGACCAAGAGTGTTGCTAGTTTTCATGATCCTGAGAGACATAGAAATCCTTATGGCCCTAAACCCTATTGGAACAACAATAGAGGTCCTGAAAGAGATCCTAATAGAAGACGACCTGAGTATCCAGAGAATCCTGAGAAGAGAAATGTCAATTGGTGTGATGAGAATGATGAAGAGCCATCAAGCACCAGCCACCCTGATGACCAACCAAACAACATCAATTTTATGAATGATTTATCTTTTGATGATGGGTTTGGAAGAATTCTCCTAGAGGAAGAGCCATGGGAGCAAGAAGAAGAACCTTGGGAGCAGGAAGGGGATTTTGTTGAGCCTGATCCTTCATGTTGTGCAATAAACATCCCTGAAACAAAAGAGCAACCACAGGTTAAAATCTATAAACGAAGAGCGAATCCCCAACCTTCTTTCTTTGACAAACGCAAAGCAATTAATGAAGATAAGAAGGAAGAAGAAGATCTTGCCTTAGGAGATTTGAATTTGAACATTGACATAGAGAAAGAGCTAAGCAAGATAATGTGTAATATCCCTATCACTGAGTTGATGAATGTACCCTCTGTAAGAAGCCAAGTAGAGGAGTTCTTTGATGGCATTGGCCAAGACAAGAGCCCTGAGATTGCCTTAGAATCCAGTCACATATAGAGCCCTAGTGGGATACAACTTAGCAAAGATGAAAAGGATCCACCTGTTAACATCCAATCTGCTATCTATGAGAGAAAGAACGGTGGTCACCCTCCCTTTTACCTAACCTTACACATTCAAAATATGCTCTTGCATAATTGCATGTTGGATTCTGGAGCAGCTATGAATGTAATGCCTTTGCATGTCATGAAGGAAATGGGATTGGAAGTGACTAGGCCTTATGGAAATGTCTATGGCATAGACTCCAGGCGAGTGCCATCCTATGGCTTGATCAAGAACCTTAGAGCTGATCCGTTTGCATGCTCAGACATCTCCACTATGATGGATGTAGTTGTTATTGACTTGCCCCCAGCATATGGAATGCTTTTATCTAGAAAGTGGGCAGCTGGTTTAGGTGGATACCTCATGATGGATTTATCATACCTTTGCGTCCCAAACTCTGACGGTGCTCTAATTTAGATCAATAGGGAAACTTGCTATGAAAAACATTTGGAGACTTTTGAGGAGGGAATTAAAAACACATATGGGGAAGAATTGTTGAATAATGCTAAGGCCCATATTGTGGAAGATGCAAATGAAGTAGGGGAATACATGCAACTTGAAAACATGTTTATGGCAATGGAAGATTCTGACTCATCGTCGGAAGAAAATCAAATAACTGAACACGCCAGGATGATTAACTTGGAAATGCTTGGAGGTGAATGCTCAGAGGAATTAAGAAGAAATGAGAACCAACTTTAGGGTCACAAGCAAAATAACGCAATAATTGAAGTTGATGAAATTGATGATGCTAGGCATATGGGAAGAATCCCTCATAGAGTGAATGAATGGATTGCTTTAATTGACCATAATAGAGAGAGAGAAAGCCAAGGACTTGAACCTATTTACCCATGGGCAAACCATCCTGAATTAGCTAGTGTAGTAGATGTTGATGATGAAGTTAGTAGCACTAGTGTTTCTGATGTTGTTGGGTCATTATCTCATTTATCTTTGGAAGATGGTAACCTAATTCAAGTCCATGATAACTCTCTAAGTTCGCAAGAGGATGCTTTAATAAACGATGCACCTGAAGGAGATTTTAATCTTAATAATCTTGCTATATTTCATACTCCTTCAGCTACACCAAATAATGCCTTATCAGCATATCCTCTCATCCCTAATTTTCTCCTGCCTCCTGAGTCATCCAGTTTTTGCAGTCATGATTTATCTCACATTCCTAGTCCTGCTGCATCTCAGTCTGAAGTAGGCCCAATCGAGCTAGAGGGTATGCATATTCATGTTCCTATAAGGGAAGGCTCTAGCCACAGTACTGTTATATCCCATATGCCTCGTCCTTTGGAAGAAGATAGAGACTTCTGGACTGTGGGAGAAACTGTCAAACATGTGATGTCTCCTCATGATGATAGGTCTAGTACAAGTACCCAAGGATAAGGAGAGAGATTAGAGAGATCCTAGTAGGCAGCATAGCTATTCTTATTGATGGTGGTCCACCCAGATTTGACACAGTTCCTTCCAGGAGGAGCTCAAGGATTGTCACCCCACAACCGCGAAACCTCGTTGATGTCCATCCCATGCCTATACAGAACATTGAAGTGGTCCTCGAATTAGTAAATAGAAATAGATTTCCCACCGGAAGTCAAGTCCTTATCCAGAACCACTTACTGCATTTCCGACCAGGGAAAGCTAATGACCTTTGGGTTGGACCCTTTTCCATTGAGCATTGCGTTGGTGACATATGCTTTCTTGTTACTAGTACTGGGCGGCAGATTTTGCTTCCTGTCAACCAGAGGGATTCGAGGGGATACATTCCCAACCTCACTTAGCCTTGAGTCCCTCATTGCCTAGTAGAGTAGAGTAGATAGGACCTGAATAAGCCTTCTCGGTAGTAGTGTAGAACCTTGCACCTTTGTTTGAAGCTCACCTTTGAAGCTCTTAGTGTAGATTTGATTTCTGCAAAATAAAAAATCAAACTTTTATTGAAAGTTATGATTACAGATTAGATTTATTTTCTGCTTTTCAGTTTCATGCATCTTTATTTTCAGTATTTTATATATTATCCACATATCGTTCTGACGACCGGTCTGTGAGTTTGGTATAGCTCTGGACATGCTGCAGGTAGTCAGTAACATTTTTTGTAGCGGTTGCAGAGCTGATTGGATTGATCGAGGATGCGAGAAGTAGAGTACGAGGACCAACGATTCTAAGGTTCTCAAGCGCTCTTTTCAGCAGAGCACGTGTCCCATCTGGAGCCAGATGTTATCACATATATAAT
Source organism: Pseudotsuga menziesii (assembly GCA_001517045.1). NCBI lineage: Eukaryota > Viridiplantae > Streptophyta > Pinopsida > Pinales > Pinaceae > Pseudotsuga > Pseudotsuga menziesii. The sequence goes on from LPNX011065205.1 coordinate 76,437, forward strand.
AGTCGGGCTACCCTATTCTATTTTTCAGATACAGTACATTTTTCAGCCAGATCTCTTACATATGAGATGCTAAGATGAGCAATTTTGTCGGATCATTATTTTATTCTTGGACTATTGTACTCTCCCATGTTAGGACTGAGTCTCAGGACACTCAGATTTGAGGACTGATGTAGCCATTTAGTCATTTACAGAGCAATTATGGATGCCCAAATTTATATCAATACTTTCTCATTGGACAGATGATGGTTCAAATGGATTATATGCATGATTATGACTCAGCTTTTATTATATTGTGTTATGGTTATCATTGCTCTTATACTCATCTTTGTGACATGTATTAACATGTAGTGTCATGATCTGCCGGTCATAATTATATGGGCTTGGATGTATTTTGTATTATGTATTGATGTCCCTACTTAGACTTGGAAGTTCCTGATCTATACTCATTGGGTTTACCCTCCTTAGGGAGAATAGAGGGAGTCATTCCCACCATTGTTTTGGCTTGCTAGTGTTGGCTTCATCATTCACTGTCTCCACCCATCCACTACCTTCCAGTTTTGTTTTAGCCCGACTTACCACTTGACTTGTGGCATGGAGGACCTTTCCCCGCTAGAACCTTTCTTGGACAAGCCACCCTGTTTATATTGTGTCCCGGCTCTGAGTTGGTGACAGAACTTGCCTTTGGTGAGTTGGATTGTATGCCTAAATCATTCTGGTCGGTTGTCCCGATGTTTGGCACTGTGCAGAACTCCCCCTGGTCACTTGGGATGTTGTTGGCTAAAACTGAAAGCTCCTGTACTACTTGTATTGGAAAATGTTATATATGCGCCCATGGAAAATGAAAATGCTAAACTATGTTTCTTAACATATGCGAAAAAAGGCAAGAGCAATGAAATGCTAAAATACCCCTTGAAGGGCATAAGAAAAAGGTCCCAAAAGCAATGGTTAAATATATGCTATATCCAAATATTGTTGACCTTGTAAATTTAAATATGTCTCGGATGAAAGCTACGATTAGCTGTGCTTTTAAGCACTGGTGAAGTCCCAAAGGGTCATATAGGCCAAAAAGGCCATGGAAATAAAATTGATGGTCCTAATGAACTTGGATCAAACTTGATGTAGACATGATGCCTAAGTTGAATAAGCACTCTCTGAACAACTCAACCATTTGTGAGGCACTACCATTCCCTGTGTTGTTGTTTGTCCGACATGTGGTTATAGTGAGTATTCCCCTTCCATATCCAAAGTGTCATGATGTTAAGTAGGAAGTCATCCTTTGCCCTAGCCTTGTCAATTTCAGCCTTCACCCTTCACTAGCAAATTGACTACAACTATGAAGTGAGTATAGTCTTGAAAGTCTAGTCTGAGTAATAATAAATAAAGCCCTATATATGTATTTGGTTGATGTACCGCCAGTGAAATGACTACTACTTGTTGTGATTGTTGCTTAAATGATTTGTAGAGCATGTCTTAGCCTTATAACACTTGCAGCAGATGGATGATAGTCTGTTATATTATTGGTATCTGGTCATTTACAGGTGATTATATTGTCTATTGGGTATGGTTGATGATCAGGTAGTGACCTGGAAAGGGTATGAGTACACACCCTGGATGGATTTGGACTCTCTGAGTCTAATGAGACAGTTTATTTTCAGTTCCAGGCACTTGCAGAGATGGTCAAGCTCATTTACTCTTCTGATGCAGTTTTGCTTCACAGGATGATGTGTGTGAGTAGGGAGATGTTTTATTTGGATCTCCTAGGGCACTGTATGGGGCATAGAGGGTGCAGCCACTTGATTGCACCATAGTACCCCCATCCCAGAGAGCCTGGTGGGCTCAGTTTGACAACGCAGGCAACCTAGGAGGCTGTTTTGGCAGGTTCACATTTCTTGAGGCAGATTAAAAAATGATTAAATGGCTATTGAAGAAATCAATTTGGGATACTGAGGCAAGGAAATGACATGGGATGAGTCATGATGATGAGAGTGATGTCCTCCGCACCTTCTCCAGCAATTGCAACACCTGATTGGGCCCACACCTATTTTTTGGACATTTTTATATTATTTTCTGGAGCTTTTGGGAGGCTCACGATTTCCTCAAGGAGACACAAAGTCAAAAAATTAAAATATTATATTATTTTTGAGCCATGGGGCACCCAGAGGGAGTTAGTTAACACTCCATGGACCCACCATGTGCTTCATTTATTTCTTGTTGAGTGGGGTACCCTCTTTATGGGTGATCTAGTCCACTTTGGTACTTTATGGTTATATTGATCCATGTATTGTATGTTGAGCTCATCTCAACCATTGATTAGAACATTTATATCTTTTAATCTTAGCCACTCGTTTTGAAAGTGGTTAGTATTTTGGTTCTCTCATTTCTATTTAAAGGAGAAAGCTTCTCATTTGTAAAGGGTCTTTGGCTCTTGGATCTGGATAATAGAAAAAAAATTCTTGTGGATATTTTTTGGATCTCCTTTTCATCTGGTGTTCTTAGATGGTGATTGGAAAGTCTTTTGCTTCCTAGGATTCGGGAAATTGTTGCAAGATCTATATATTTTTGGGAATCTTTGTCTTGTCTACAGGAGGGCGACTTCAACTTGGGCGTTTTTGCAGGGGGACCTCAACTCGCTTGGATTGTCTTCATTTTTTTATCAGGGGGTTTTCATTAGTGTCATTATGATCTATGATTTTCTCTTGCTATTTTTCTATAGCATTTAGCTTTTTTCTCATGTGGCAACAAATCTGATATGGTTGACATTTGTTGTGCAGGAGAGAGGGCGCATTGACTCCTTGGGGCAAAACGTTGGACATAGAAATTGCTCAAAGCTTTTCAAATTGATTGGGATGGCAGGGATCATCATCATCAAGGCATCTACAAGGTTTTCCAGGTAAGATCTACAGGTTGGTTCTTTTCTTCCATGATCTCAATCCATTGTACCTGCTTTTCTTCAATTTACTGAAAACTCCAAAATATTAAAAAATCCAAAAATACTTAATCGAGGAATCGTTTGATCTTTGGACAAACCACTGCTGGGGTTTGTAGATCGGGCATCCCTCTCACCCATTTCATCTTCAACGTTGTCCAAAAGGTTGTTGGTTTGCCCTAGATCTAAAAAACTGACTATTAGAACCCCAGTGCCCCCACTGAAATTTTGACTTTTCCAGATTTGACTTTTTCCGAAAAATAACCACTTGGGTTCGTAGATTGGGTCCTCCTCACTCCAAAACACCTCCAATGTTGAGCTAGTTGCTGCCAGGTGACCCTAGATCTGAAAAACTGACTTTCAACACCCTAGCACTCCCAGTCATTTTGTGACTTTTCCAGATCTGATTTTTTTTTGCATTTTTCCAACTTGGGCTTGTAGATCAGGTCATCCACATCCCATTTCTCCTCCAATGCTGAGCTGATGCCTCCTAGATTGTTCTAGATCTGAGGATTTGTCCCTCCAAACCCTAGTGCTAGCCCTCCTGCTGGTTTCCCCTGCAAACTGAATTTTCTGGGCCAAACACTTTTCTGGGTCCATAGATTAAGGCATATCCCAAGTGGGTTCACTCTAATGTTGTGCAAATACTGACTCCATTTCCCAAGGCCCAACAGGCATTGATCTCCAAGCCTAGCGCTAGCCCTCTTTTGACCTCTTTTCCCTGAAAGTTGACTTTTCTTTGATGACTCAGGTACTTTGACATTGTCACATCTTTCATTGAGTCTATCCCTTGGGTACTAAATAGTCCCAGCTCTGTCTTTACTCACCCTGCATTGGTTATGTTTCCCAAGGCAACGATTATCTTCATCAGTTGCTAGTACCTCAACCCCAGATCTTGTATCCACCCCATAAGTTACCTTGGTTCCACTTTGGATCGAACTTAACTCTTCCAAAACCCTAATCCAAAGCCTTGGCACACCTGGTAATATTTCCCATAGATCTAAGGTCTTCAATTACCTTACACCTTACGTACCTCAATCCTACTTGATCTGATTTGGTGTCTAGGTCTAATCTCTCATGTCGGGAGTAGATATGGGTCTCCCCCTTTGTTGTCTCGGACTTGGATAACATAAAGCGAAGACTGCCTTGATTAGCGTGACAACCATCCATTTGGGAGTCTAGGCAGTCTTGGTTCCACCTCCTTAGTTGCCTGTCCCTCTACCATCCATCCCGAATCCACCTCACATAGGAAACTACAAGGTTGGTGATAACACACTTGCAATGCAAGGTTGGGCAATCCCAACCTCCTTTGCATGCAATGGATGGCTTAAAAACTTAAAGCAAACCAAATTCTAACTTGAAAAGAAAAAGAAAGAATAGACCCAAGAGACTCTCTTGGATCTATTACAATGAAGGAGTGAAATGGAGTTGAGGGATGAAGAACATAATTCTCTTTATGAACCTTTGGCAAGGGGGTTTGAAATGGTTTTGACTTGATGTTTTTTGCACTCTTTTTGGCCAAATTTTGGCATAACCCCCCCCCCTGTAAAATGAAAAACTTGCAAAAAACAACAAGCAAATAATATCCAAATATACCAGAAATATGCTTGAAAACCCTTTAAAACCTTCACATATAAATTTCAGCAAACTCACGTGTAAAAATTAGCATATAAAAAGTGTTGAAAAATGATAACTTAGAGAGCAATAAAACAATAAATCTGCTTAGTTAAATGCAAGTAAGAGTCGGGCTCTTCAAAGTTGTTTGAACAATGGGGTATCCCACCTGGGAATCTCACTCTCCAAGCCTAAGTAACCTGCAACAAATCTAGCTTCAAACTGCAAGAGGGGTGAGAGATCAAAGCAAAGAAATGAGAAATCACTAATTCAAACTAGAAACTTGTGAACTTCTCAAATGTTAAGTCAACCACTCACATAATATGCAACGATAATATCACAATATTATTCTTAAGCAAAATAATTTGCTTGAAATCCACAAATGCAAATAAGAAACCAAATTGCAACAATGTTACCTCATGCAAGAGCCAAGAACCAAATTCCTCCAAACATTTCTTCTCATTAAAAACAATAGCTGAAAATTACAATGGCCCTCTTCTCCTTGAGCAAAAAATGGGAGCAAAAGAGCATGAGATAAAGAAAGAATAAGAGAGTAGCAAATGGTAACCCTAACTGAGGAGGAGAAACTTCATTTTATAGGAAAAGAGAAGGAGAACCCCCTCTTGCATGCCTTCCACTTGTCACTTGAAGAGGAGGGGGGCACATGAAGGGGGCGCCTCCTTGGGTAAGAAAGTAAAGAATGTGGGGGGGAAACCCCCTCTTAACCTTTGTAACTCATTGCTAGGTGAAAAGAGGGGGGCCCATCGAGGTGGGACCCCTCTTTTGATTTATTTCAAGTTCTTTTGCATTCCCATGGTTGAGAGGGCGCCCCCTTAGGGAGATAACTTCATTCTTGTAAAACGTATGCATGGGGGGGGCTTTTTTTACTCTAACATTACCTTGGTTACATAACATAACCTTTGGAAGCTTAACATCCCCCCCCCCCCCAAGTGACTATAGTCACTTTACAAAAAATTGTCTTTCTAATTATTTGTCAATTTTCCTGATTTCCTTGACTGACTTAGGCAAATATGTCCAAAACCTTAGCAAAACCTGTCCAAATGACTTCAAACTTGGCCCAAGTGTGTAGGGATCTCATGCCATTGATTTTGACTACACATACCCCTATTTATGGGCGTTAGATGCCACATAACCCTCTTTACATTACAATTTTTTTTACCGAGGGACAGTTTTTAATTACCAAAAATTAAAAAATCCTAGGTAAAACTTAACGAAATTCCGTAAGACTCTAGATAATGTCTAACACGGTAATATAGAACATTCCTAGGCCTTAACCACCCCATAGACCCAATCATTAGAATGCCTTTCACCACTTTGGAGGAAATGTTGAGTGAAAAACTCATAATTAAAGTCACCTAAAAGCAAATTTAACTATCCAGGAGAAAAACACTTGATGAAAGGAATTACCTAATGATAAAGTCCAAGGCAATCAAGTTTTACAAAATTTGACCTTCATGTTGACATATCATTACAAAATTCCCTCACAGGGGTGCGCAAATTTCATGGAGAAAAGACGAGAGGAGAAAAAAGAACAACTTCTTCGCTGGAAAAGCTTTGTCAAGTACATTTTTCTCGTCTTCAAGACCCATTATATATGTGCACGGTACATGGTTTCCCACCTAGTTGGTCAAGTGGTCACCATGTTGTTCACTACTTCATCTAACAACTCATTCTCCTCCAGTATAAGTACAATCCTAGCTTCCCACAAAATGAAGTTGGTTGCATCATCCAACTTGTCTTTCAACCTTAACCCTATAGCCATCACACTAAAAATGTAAGTCCAAATCTGCCTCTGATGAACAAAAGAAAACTCCCTTTGAAAGTCTGAAAATTACAAGCTGACAATTCTGCCCTTCTTCTCAACAAAGCTCTGATGCCATGTAGAATTTCACTTCTCAAACAGGCTTCAAGTTAAACTCGAATTATCAATGTTTAATACACAATCTCATTCAACATTTAACAACTGCAAATGAAATTTAACGCATAAACATGTCCGAACTAGAAGCACATGAGAACTCTACCAATATACTGAGTGCAGAATTAAAAATCAGTTTCACATCATGAAAATTGCAGACTCAGGAATTTTTGGCAAACTGCCCAGGAAAAACCCCCCAAGTGGAAAACTTGTGAGAGAGAGTGAGAGTATTTATTTCTTCTTTAAATATGAAATGTACAACAGTAATCTAACAGTGAAAACCATTTATCTCAACCCCAAGAAGACAGTCTTCAATTCTAGAAATTTTGTAGCTGTGAATTGCTCATACTCAGCAAAATGAACAACATACAAAACCGTGCCAAATTCTGGCTATACAGACTGTCTACTCACAGTCTATTCCTCAAATCCTGTGCACAAGTAAATCTGCCCTCTCCTCGGTTTGTGTGCCCACTATTACAGCAACGAACTGCCTGGAAAATCGTGCCCACTCTGCTTGGAAATTTGAGCCAACCAACTGCTTCTAAAAACGAGCCTCAAACAGTACGGTTTCAGAATTTATTGTTGCTGTTAATGTCCTCAAAATTCATGCCAATCAATATCAGTCTCATCCCCAACCTCTTCTCAAAAATCTTGCTCATTAAATGTTGTTGTAGGGTTCTTGGAATTCGTACTATGCTCAGCGTCAAGGAGTTCGTTCCAGCTATCTCAGCCAGTCTCTGTCTCTCAAACTCGACCTCTTGCTCCTCTCAAGCAATTCAACTTTGCTCCAAGTCTCTTGGGTGAGTACAAATGAGGAATGAACTGCCTTCTAATTGTTTTTCACTTGTTTTTTCATTTCACCTTCTGGGTAGTTGAACAGCCACTAGATCAAGTGGCCACATTGAATCTAGTGTTCTCACATCAATCTATGAGAAAAATCACTTTTCTCCATTAAATAATTTCTCTCTCAACTACAACTTAAATTTATTAAAGAGTCGCTTTATAACTCTAAAGTGATATTAATTACTTTTCTCAAGCAATTAATGCAAGGGTCATGTATGATGTATCTTGTCCCCTTTTAGTGACTTAGGCAATAATCACTAGGGGAACACTTTCCTAGGTACAAAATTTAACAGTAAGGAATAGGCAATCCATTTGTCATTCTGTTGTGTAGCTTGAGATGTCTTCATTAGTGCTTAGTTTCTCTTCTTCATTTTGTGCAAGTAAGGTTTTTTCAAATTCTTCCTTAGGAAGTTCTTCTAGCATTCTTCTTTCCTGTACAATGTCTTCATTCTTCTTCTTTGTTTGCTTCTCATCAGATTCTTCTTTGGAAGTTTCTCCTAAAATTCTGCATTCAATGCTTTGGTCACCTTGTGTACACAAGTCTCATGTTCTTTTGTCAAATTTTCCTTCATTATTCCTTCTCGAAACCTTTACTTGTTTTCGACGTGGAGATCTAGATGAGTTGTTTCTGCAATAACTTGTTATGTGCCCAAAGAGGTGACAATTGTAACATTTCATATTTTGGTGAGCCACACACATATCTCTATGGTAAGCATGAGCATTTCGTTTATAGGCCCTACAATTTGCAGCCTTATGTCCATAACTGTGACAGGAGTAACAATAACCATGAAATATACTTTGAAGTTTGATACATGGGATTAGTTAATCTTTGAGATAGGGTCCTTGAGTTTTCTTATTGGATCTACCTTCCTTGTTGATCCTTTCTCTAACATGCCACCTTGTTTTTGTCTTCGGTGTTGTAGCTTAGATTGTAGGTCTTCCTTTTGGGTCTTCTTTCATTCTCTTTTTCTTGTGATTTTGAATCTTCTTCACTCTCCGCATTCCCTTGATTCCATCTGAACCCAATTCCTCTTTTATCATTTGGATTTCTCTGCCGGCTTAGGAGATTGTTCAAGTCCGATGTACTCTTTCCAAATTTCTGGTTGATGATGCTTGCCTTCTTCAATTGTTCTTGCAGGTGTTTGACCTCAACTTCCTTTTCTTGGTTATGGTTTCCTTCACATGCCTAGCTTTCTCTAGTTGAATCATTTGTTCAGTGATGTTTTTATCAGTTTCTTCAAACCTGAGTATCATCTCTTTTCTTGTGTGCTAAACCTCCTCCTGAGATTTTTGCAGCAGTTCTGTCACGAATTTGATTTCTCTTCTAAGTTCTGAGAGTTCTTCATCCTTATTGCAGACATCACAAATATTTTCATTTGAGATTTCTTCTTCAAGAATAGGGTTTTCTGGCTTTTCTGAATCTTGATCTTCAAACCTTACTTTTCTTTCCCCAATCTTTGGAGACTTCAGACTTCTTGCTTAATGTCCTTATCTACTGAGTGCAATAATTTAGCAGACATACTTTACCATCATCTTTTCTCTTCTAGACCTTGTTAGACACTTTAATGTCAACACCAGACTTGCCAACTTCACTGTTGTAGCCAAGACCATATTTATCATTTGGAGACCTTTGACTATTCAAAATTTCATCAAGAGTTGCTGAGGTATTCATAAACTCGAAACTTGCCTCTGACTTTTCAATCTTTCCACTAAGATTGACCACTTATGATTCTAACTTGCAGCATGTATCTTCGTTTTCCATTAGCTGCCTTCTTAACATTTCCTTAATCACTTTAGCTTCTTCAACTTGAGATCTTAAGTTAATAACAATCTTCTCTGTCTTGTCTAGGAATTCAGACTTTTTCAGAATCTCCTCATTTTCCTGAGTAATATAACCTTCCACCTTTTTTGTAAGGGAAGCAACTTCAAATTTTAGCTTGCTAATCTCGTCTTCTTTTCTTTCTAACTGAACCCTTTGTTCATTAATGACCTCTTCAAGTACTTCAGTGCTAGGTACCATTACTTTTTAGAGCTTAACTTCCTTTTTAGAATTTTGAAGCTGATCCTTCAAGGATGTGTTCTCTCTTCTAAGTGCTAAGACTTCTACTTCCTTATCAATATTAGAGGCAGCCATACTCGTCCTTCCAAGCTCTTCTTTTAAAACTATAATTTCAGCATCTTTTTCATTTAGCTTACTCATGAAGATTTGTTGAATTTTAGCAGCGCCTTCTAACTGCATCTTTAGTGTATCAATATTTTCCTTCTGACTAAGACTTTTTTCACATACTAGCAGGTTTCTCTTAAGCTGTTCATTTTTCTTTCTTTCCCTTTTTAACTCTTGTAGGGAACTAATAAGTTCTGCTTCAAAGTCTACTTCAGCTTCAACTTCACCATCTGTTTCAGAAAGTTCTTTAATTTCTGGATTTGGCTCTTCCTTTTGATCAGCTAGACTGTCATTTTGTGTCATAAGACAATCTTCACCTGACTTATCAGTAGCATGTTCATTTGGGTTGTCCTTTGTTTCCTTTGAAACTGCTTCCTCTTTTGGTGTCTCTTCTTCTTAATCATCTCCTTGATCTGCCTGTAATTTTTCCATGGAAGAGACTTTCTTTGAGTAACTATTTTGTAGCTTGTCCCATGGTTCCTTTGTTGAGGAACACTCTCCAGTCTTGTTTTTCCAGTCTCGGAAAATCCGCCCAAAATGGCATCCATTGCCAATTTCTTGCTTCTTTTCAAATCTTTCTTGGCCGCAGTCTTTGGTGGTCTTTTTGCAGGAGTGTAACCATTAACAATTGATTTCAAAATATCAAACCCCTATGCCTATAAATATACTCTCATCCTTATGGTCATGTTATGTAATCTGTCCCATCAAATAATGGTTCTCCAATCATAGAAAAAACTGCTTGTCCTTCCATGTGTGTGTTCAAGGATCTACTTCAACTTGGTTAGACTTGTACGAGGAACCCACTTTGATACCAATTGTTGGAACACAGGGATACTAAGAGGGGGAGTGAATCAGTATCCACACAAATTATTATATTTTTTTTCACTTCATCAAACATATGTAGTTAATCCAATGTTACAAATATCGTGTCGGCGAATATATCGCCGAGGGTCCAAAAAGAAATTATCGGATTTATCGGCGAAAATGTCGGCAAACATCGGCAATATATCGGCAATGTAAAAAAATACAAAAATATTAAAAAATACAAAAAAGAAAAAAATCACAATATATTTGAAAAAATCGGCAAATATCGCCAAAAATCAGCAAATATCGTGATAAAATCGGCAAATATCATGATAAAATCGGGAAAAAATCGGGAAAATATCGGGGCGATATTTGACGATAATATCGCCAGTGAGTTAACATCGCGATATATCGTGATGTTGCCGATATATCGGCGATATTTGTAACACTGAGTTAATCATCCATCATCAACTATGAAGAAGAGAAGTCATCAACAAGAAGTACACCAGATGTATATGGTGTTGAATTTTAGCATTAGCATGAATACTTTTAAAATTTGCAGACTAACATAAACAAATGACAAGTACAGTAAACAACATCAATCACATTAACACATTGAACACAAGATTTTTCACTGGGGAAACCTTTAAAGGACAAAAACACCAAAAGCATTAGTAATTCAGCTTATAAATGAGATGACTGAAATTCATCAAAAAATTCCACAAACCCCAACAGGGTTAAACCATAATTTTAGAAGATCAAATTTTCCAAGTTCACAAAAATGCCCAATTAGGGCTTTTTCAAATTAAGGCTTGTGGCCCTAATTTCTCTCTCCTGCCCAATAATTTGTAGGAAGCAGCCCGTTCTTGTTCTGTACTGCCCTGCCTGCCCAAATTTCCTTTTGTCCTGCCCGGCAGTACCTGTCAGTTTCCTAGCAGTATGCTGCCCATCTGCTCCTTCTGCCTGGGTCCTGCCCGGATTGTTTTATCCTGCCCGGAGGGTGTAGTGGGTTGCCCATAGGGCTTCCCGAGGGCGTGTGCTGCTACAGCACCCTTCCTAGTAATCCTAGCAGGCTGCCCGAGGGTCTGTGCAGCCACAAAACCCTCCCGGGTGTGCCTAGCAAGCTGTCTGAGGGTTTGTTCTGCTACAGCACCCTCTCGGGTATGCCTAGCACGCTACTCGAGGGTGGAGCAACAGCCCCGAGGGTTGAGCAACAGCTCAAAACCCTCATGGGCACCTGGAGATGGCTGCCCGAGGAGTAAATAAGGAGGGACGAGCCCTATCCGTGAAGTAGAAGGGCAGCCCGTGGAGGTAGAGGGTTTCCCGTGAATATCTGAAGGCTGCCCGATGATAGAGAGCTGCCCGTTGATGAAGAGCTGCTCAAAAAATGAAGGAGAAAGTAGGGTGAAACCTTAACTCAAAAACTAAAGATGAACTTGCAGATGTAAACCCTAGCTTACGGTTTGTCTTCACATGAATGATGATGATGCCCTAGCTAGACTCATCCATGCTAGGGCATAATCACAAAAGTCTTCTTCTTCAAAACATGTGAGATCTTCTGATGAGCAGTTGTACCTGTGAGTGCAAGTGTGTGTGTAATAATGAAATCGAATGATCTTCTTTTATATCCTTTGAATCACCTGTAAGTGGACCAAAATTAGAAATCTTAAAATAATAATATTTTATTCTTTTCTAATTTTGACTTTTGCCTTTAGTGGTACTAAAGGTATTTTTGCACTTTCACTTTTACACCTTAGTGGTACTAAAGGTCTTCATGTATTTTTTACTTTTGCTTTAATCTTCTTCAAGTGCCCCTATGGTCATCACATGTGGTCAATGTGGTCTTTCATCACCACTCAAACTACATCATCATAAACAGAGAGAATTACTAACGCTTTTATCTCACACTCTGTGTGACACCAAGATCGGGTACTAAGGTGTCTTAACCAAGGGTAGCTAAGCCTTGGAGAAGATCGCAAAGCCCATTGATCAAGGTTCAACGTATCACACATGCCTAGACCCAGTCGAGGGCTTATAGTGCCTTCCTGGTAACAGACCAGGTGCCTCGGCCATAGGCTGCATAATTTGACACTAGGTCAAATACTTGGTAACAGACCAAGTGCGTCCATTCTCTAGGAGAATGGCCCTCAGCCCTGGGTTGAGTCCTAGTAACTGACCAGGTGCCTCCAATTAAAAGAATGGATACTCAGAACTAGGTTGAGTCTACCAGTACTAGACTGGTCCACATCGTGGTCCCGGACCAAATGTCTACCGTTCAACAGAATGGTCACCCAACACAGGGTTGAGTCCCCCCAGTGCAGAGCTGGGTCCATATCATGGTCAAAGACCAGATATCATCATTCAGCAGAATGATCACTCAACTCTAGGTTGAGTCTACACCGTGGTCTCGGACCAGGTGTCACCATTCTCCTAAGAGAATGGCTCTCGATGTTGCTCAAAAAAATAAACACTCCCTCTCAGCGAGAGGCATTTTCTACCATGCCAAGTTTGTCACATAAGTATACGAAATTTGATGCGGTCAGAGGCTTGGTCAAGATATCTGCGATCTATTCATCGGTAAGATTATACTGCAACTTCAGAGCACCTCTCTACATTAGGTCTCTAATGAAATCATACCTCATTTCAATGTGTTTCGATCTATCATGAAACACTAGGTTGTCCGAAAGCTTTATACAACTCTGATTATCGCAATGGATGGTCGTTGAGTCAAGCTTTCCTTCGAAGAGATTCGATATCAATTTTCTGAGCCAAACTGTTTCCTTACAGGCAACACTTGCAGCAATATACTCTGCCTCAACTGTACTCTGAGCTATAGAACCCTGCTTCCTGTTTGACCAAGAGATCATTGTTGATCACATACTGAAGCAGTAACCAGAGGTACTTTTTTGGTCTACTGCACTTCCAGCCCAATCTGAATCTGCATATCCAGATAACAATACTCCACTGCTGGAAGTATACCTGAGCCCATAAGTGATAATACCTCGCACATATCTGAGTACATGTTTGGCAACTACCAAGTGTATCTGCTTCGGATCGGACATGAACTGACTCAATGCATTCACTATGTAACAAATGTCTAGTCTCGTATGCACGAGATACATCAGGGATCCAATAAACTGTCTGTGCAAAGTAGAGTCCACATTCTGTGAACTGGTGTCTGAGTCCCACAACTTTGTCAAGTTGGTAGCCATGGGTACACTCATGGACTTGCAGTCCTGCATCCCAAATCTCTACAAGATATCCACTGCATACTTCCCTTGTGTCAGGAAGATCTCGCATGGCTTTTACCAAACCTCTAAGCCAAGGAAGTAATGCATCAATCCGAGATCTTTCATCTCGAATTCAGAGGTAAGCTCCCTCTTACACTACTATCAACTGTTCATCACCTGTAAGAAACAAGTCATCTACATATAGAACAAGTATCAAGACATGATTATGAACAAGCTTAAAGTACAAGTTAGAATCAGCTGTACTTTTGGAAAACCCCAAGCTATGGAGAAATCCATCCATCCTGGCATACCAGACTCTTGGAGCCTATTTCAGTCCATACAAGGCTTTCTTTAGTTTACATACATGGGTTTTCTTCCCATGAGTCACAAAGCCTTCAGGTCGTTCAATGTAGACTTCCTACTCAATCCATCCTGGCATACCAGACTCTCGGATCCTATTTCAGTCCATACAAGGCTTTCTTCAGTTTGCATACATGGGTATTCTTCCCATGAATAACAAAGCCTTCAGGTTGTTCAATGTAGACTTCCTACTCAATCTTGCCATTGAGGAAGGTTGTCTTTATATCCATCTTGTTGCCGCCTAATTTGCACCTCGGGTAACATGGCAGAAATCTTCAAGCCGCTGGGTGCAAACTTGGGGGAAAGCTCGAGCCAAGCGTTGTCACCTGATACTCAGCTACTCCGTCTAGACCAAATCCTAGCAAAGCCAAGGGGGGTGGACCCTAATGAAAAGTAAAATCTAGGGTTTTTACTCTACAAGAGAAATAATTAATTCTAGGAGTTAATATGAAGTGGATAAAATAACACAACAGACTTGTTATCACATATATAGTAGCTGGGCTACCATATTCTATTTTTCAGATTCAGTATATTTTTCAGCCAGATCTCCTACATATGAGATGCTGAGATGAGCAGTTTTGACGGATCATTATTTTGTTAGTGGACTATTATACTCTCCCATGTCAAGACTGAGTCTCAGGACACTCAAATTCAAGAATTGATGTAGCCATTTAGTCATTTGCAGAGCAGTTAGTGATGCCCAGATTGGTATTAGTGTTTTCTCATTGGACAGATGATGGTTCAGATGGATTTTTTGCATGGTTATGACTCGGCATTTATTATATTGTGTTATGGTTATCATTGCTCTTATACTCATCTTTTGTGACATGTACTAGCATTTAGTGTCATGATCTGGCGGTCATAAATATATGGACTTGGATGTATTTGTATTATGTATTGATGTCCCCACTTAGACTTGGAAATTCCTGTTTTATACACATTCGTTTTACCCTCCCTAGGGAGAATAGAGGTAGTCATTCCCACCATACTCTGGCTTGCTAGTGTTGGCTTCATTGTTCATTGTGTCCACCCATCCATTTCCTTCCAGTTTCGTTTTAACCCGACTTATTACTTGACTTATGGCATGGAGGACCTTTCCCCACTAGAACCTTTGTTGGACAAACCTCTTTGTTTATGTTGTGTCTCGGGTCTGAGTTGGTGACAGAACTTGCCTTTGGTAAGTTGGATTGTATGCCTAAATCATTCTAGTCAGTTGTCCCGATGTTTGGCACTGTGCAGAACTCCCCCTAGTCACTTGAGATATTGTTGGCTAAAACTGAAAGCTCATGTACTGCATGTATTGGAAATATTTATATATGCGCCCATGGAAATTGTAAACTCTAAAATGTGTTTCTTAACATATGTGAGTAAAGGGCAAGAGCAATGAAATGCTAAAATACCCCGCGAAGGGTATAAGAAAAGGTCCCAAAAGCAATGGTTAAATATATGCTATACCCAAATATTGATGACCTTGTAAATTTGAATATGTCCTTGATGAAAGCTACAATTAGCTGTGCTTTTAAGCGCTGGTGAAGTCCCAAGGGGTCCTATAGGCCAAAAAGGCCATGGAAATAAAATTGATGATCTTAATGAACCTAGATCAAACTTGATGTAGACATGATGCCTAAGTTGAATCAGCACTCTCTTAACAACTCAACCATTTGTGAGGCACAGCCATCCCCTGTGTTGTTGTTTGTCTGGCATATGGTTATAGTGAGTATTCCCTTTCCATATCCGAAGTGTCACAATGTTGAATTGGTAGTCATCATTTGTCCTAACCCTGTAAATTTTAGCCTTCACCCTTCACTAGCAAATTGACTACAACTATGAAGTGAGTATAGTCCTAAAAGTCTGGTCTGAGTAATAATAAATAAAACCCCATATATGTATTTGGTTGATGTACTGCCAGTGAGGTGACTGCTACTTGCTATGATTGTTATTTAAATTATTTGTAGAGTATGTCTTATCCTTGTAACACTTGCACCAGATGGATGACAGTCTGAGTTATATTATTGGTATCTGGTCATTTACAGGTGATTATATTGTCTATTGGATATTGTTGATGATCGGGCAGAGACCTAGAAAGGGTATGAGTATACACCCTAGATGGATTTGGACTCTCTGAGTTTGGTGAGATAGCTTATTTTCAGTTCCGGACACTTGCAGAGATGGTCAGGCTCATTTTACCCTTCTGATGCAGTTTTGCTTCACAAGATGATGTGTCTAAGTAGGGAGATGTTTTTATTGGACCTCCTAGGGCGTTGTATGGGGCATAGGGGGTGCAGCCACTTGATTGTACCATAGTACCCCCATCCTAGATGAGTCCGATGGGCTCAGTTGGACAACGCAGGCACCCTAGGAGGTTGTTTTGGCAGGTTCACGTTTCTCGAGGCAGATTAAAAAATGATTAAATGGCTATTGAAGAAATCAATTTGGGCTACTAAGGCAAGGGAATGACATGGGATGAATCATGATGATGAGAGTGATGTCCTTCGCACCTTCTCCAACAGTTGCAGCACCTGATTGGGCCCACATCTATTTTTTGGGCATTTTTATATTATTTTCTGGAGCTTTCGAAAGGCTCACGATTTCCTCAAGGAGACACAGTCAAAAAATTAAAATATTATATTATTTTATTATGCCAAGGGGACACCCAGAGGGAGTTAGTTAACACTCCATGGACCCACATTGTGCTTCATTTATTTCTTGTTGAGTGGGGTACCCTCTTTTTGGGTGATCTAGTCCACTTTGGTACTTTATGGTTACATTGAGCCATTTATTGTATGTTGAGTTCATCTCAACCATTGATTAGACATTTATATCTTTTAATCTTGGCCACTCGTTTTGAAAGTGGTTAGGATTTTGGTTCTCTCGTTCCTATTTAAAAGAGAGAGCTTCTCATTTGTAAAGGGTCTTTGGCTCTTGGATTTGATTAATAGAAAAACTTTCTTGTGGATATTTTTTAGATCTCCTTTGCATTTGGTGCTCTTAGATGGTGATTGGAAAGTCTTTTGCTTCCTAGCATTCGGAAAATTTGTGTCAATCTAATATTGTTGACATTTGCTTGTGCGAGAGGGGGCATTGGTCACTTGGAGTCAAACGTTGGGCTTAGAAATCACACAGGTCCTCTCAAATTGATCGGAATAGCAGGGATCATCACCTTTAAGGCATCCACAAGGATTTCTAGGTAAGATCTGCAGGTTAGTTCCTTTCTTCTGGATCTCAACCCATTGACACATGCTTTTCTTCATTTTACTGAAAATTCCATAAATAATAAAAAACCAAAAAATACTAAAAATAAACCGCTCGATCTCTGGACAAACCACTGCTGGGTTTTGTAGATCGGGCCTTCCCCTCACCAATTCATCCTCAACACTGAGCTAATTCTGCCTGGTTTGCCATAGATCTGAGAAACAGTCTTCCCAAACCCTAGCGCTCAACATCATTTTTCTGACTTTTTTCAAGATCTAATTTTTCCGACAAAATTTCAACTAGGGTTTGTAGATTAGGTCCCCCTCTCTCCATTTCTCCTTCAACGCTGAGTTGGAAGTCTCCAGATTGCCCTAGATCTGAGAAATTGACTTTTCAAACCCTAGTGCTAGCCTACCTTGTTGTTGGTTTTCCCTGTAGACTAACTTTTTCGGCCAAACACCTAACTGGGTCTGTAGATCGGGGTATCTCCCGGGTGAGTCTCCTCCAACGCTGGGCAGATAGTGACTCCATTGCCCTAGATCTGACAAGCACTGATCTCCAACCCTAGTGCTACCCCCTCTTTGGCCTCTTTTCCTTGTAATTTGATTTTTCCCTAGTGACTCGGGTGTTTTGACATTGTCATATTTCTCATCGAGTCTATCCATAGGTACTAGATCGCCCCAATTCTGTCTTTGCCATCCCTGCATCGGTTACGTTTCCCAAGGCAGCGGATATCTTCACTTGTTACTAGTACCTTAACCCCAGATCTAGTATTCACCTCATAGGTCACTTGTGTCCCATTTTGGATCAAGCCTTACACTTTCTAAACCCTAATCCAAAGCCTTGGTTCACCTAGTGACATCATCCATAGATATAGAATTTCCATCTACCTTACACCTTACATACCGCAAGTCTACTTAATCTGATCTCATGTCTAGGTCTGATCTCTCCTATCGAGAGTAGATCTAGGTCTCCCCCTTTGTTGTCTTGGGCTAAGATAACATAAAAGGAAGGATGCCTCGATTGGCGTGACAACCATCCATTTGGGAGTCTAGGCAATCTTGGTTCCACCTCCTTAGTTGCTTGTCCCTCTACCATCCATCCTGGATCCACCTCACATAGGCAACTACAAGTTTGGTGATAACAAGACTATTGCAAGAAAGAGATCACATCAACAGCATATGACAATGTAAGCACCATTCACAACATTTCGTAATAATTGATTTAAGCATTGAAAGTAAAGCAGACCAGTGCCGATGAATACGGAGTGCTTGTAAAAGTGGAGTGTTGTTGTGTCGTGTAAGTATTGCAGTTGTCTTGTTGGTCAGTTTTTAAATTATTAATGAGTAATTAAGGGCGTGGGTTAATTGTGGGTTTGTCCCAATAAATCAAGTCCCTTCGAACTGAGTGTTAAAGCGGTAATACCAAGTGTCCAACGGGGCGAGGAAGAACCTACTTGGAGTAGCCCCCTGACTCTGTAGTAGTTACCCTTTGCAACCTCCCGAGTTCTCGAGAAAATCACTTGTGTGGATTTTCCTATTAAATCTAGTAACTCGTATCCCTTTCTGATCCAGCCAATTGATCAAACAAGCAGCAACTGTGTAGAGCATACGGGGAAGAAGTCTTGGTTTATTTTATTAGAAATGTAACAATGAGTTCTTTAGATGACAACCGAAGAGTCTCTTTCACCTTTCAGGTACTCGGGAAAGCAACGGTCGGATTGATTTAAAAAAATTAAGAACAAATAAATAAAAGAAATATCTTCTAATTAATCCTACCACGAATCTCTTTCACCCTTTCAGAGTACTCGAGAGAGCGTGGGGTAAGTATTTCTTTTACTTCCTTGATCAAATAAACAACTAAATCGGAAATAAAGATAAACTAACTAAAACTGGAAAATCATTAAAAAGGGACACCAACACAAATTCCTCCAAAGGGGATGGGGAGTGGGCTCTAACGAGCCTACTCAAACTTGCTTTTATTAATCGGTTACAATGCTTCAGCAGAAATGTTATTTGGTCCTTGTTATCTGGGATCCAAAGGCTTACAAAATACAAGGAAAAGAAGCCCAGCTAAGGGGAAAGCCTCCCGAGAGCTCCGGATGTCCAAAAAAGGTATTTTCGGGCAAAGTTTCCTTCTCTTTTTTCATGGGCCTGCTAAAAACCAGCAAGCTAATGTCAGTGAAAGATGCCCAAAAACACTTTGGAAGTGTCTTTGGACAACATACAAAAATAAAAAAATTAATTCTAAGTAACAACCGACTATAAAAAAAGGAAACAACTAAGTAAGGCAAGCTAGAAAGCTTGCTTTCTTAGGATCTTTGCTTGCCTCTTGAAAAGAATGGCAAGCAAATCTCAAGCACTAAAATGCTAGATAAAACTTTAAAATGCACAAAACTCCTTCAACAAGCCTTTTTAATATTCAAAATTTTGAACTTGTGGAAAAAATAGAAAAGTAACTAGATCTAGAATTTTAAATGTACCTTTGCAGCAAACTAGAAATAGAAACTTTTAGACATTAGATCTACCTTTAATATAACCTTAGATGCTAGATCTAATATGGAAACGTTTGAAACGGAAAGAATCTTTTAAGAAAGTTGTGGATCAAAAGTTAAAGAACCCAAAGTAGAGCAAAAAATAAAGGAGAGAAAACACCTCCTTGGTGAGATCAGAGGGACAAAGCTTATTTTCCAATTCACTGAAGGAAAGGTAGAGCACATTCGCTCATCAATACTCCAGCTTTAGCTTCCTGCAAAAGATTCTCAACACTAGCAATGGGGATTAAAAAATACCTGTGTAAACCAAAAAAGACTACAACAACAATGTAGATCCAAACATGAAATCATACATATATCAAATAGTCTTCTTCGACTTGCAATAAAAGAGTAACCTATCAAGAATTACCTTTTATCTTTACAAAAATACTATTTCCTTCTAAATGCAAGTGTATCCCAAACATATGCAAGCATGAAAACAAATACAGGTTACCTCACTAATGTAGAGTAAACTCCATCCAAACATCCATAGATCCCACACAGAAATTGCCTCCAAAGCCTTTTATTCACAATACTCAAGAAAACTATTACAACATATACAAGCAGAGGTTCCACCTTTTGATGATGAACAATGGAGAGGTGACCTGCTTAAATAGGAAAAGAGAAACCCAGAGGGGCCTCATCAATACTGAAGATCAACTCGGAGTGTAACTGAGTTGAGTTGAGTTGAGCTGAACCAATCAACAAAAATCAGTGGGGTGATTACTTGTTTAACTGAAGAGATGATGTGAAAGAGGTGCCATCTCACAAAACTCCAATCGCAAGCCATCCCCAAACTCACGCGAGTGTACGGAATGCAAGTGACGTGAGCTCCACCAATAACATATTCGTTGGGATCCTTAACTTTTGTGTATGATAAAACAATGGATCATCCCCAAGCTCTAGTGACGTGGATGCCAAGAGGGGTCCACTCCCTTAATAAAAACTCACACATGAGCCCCTCCAAAAAAAAGTTAGCGTCACATCCTTTGGTCATTTGCTAGTTCACGATAATCCCCACGACCCCACAGAATTGTGACGTGAGTGAAAAAGTTAGGATAGCGATGGTAAGCCTTCTCCAAAGATGAGTCATGCTCTCATCACCCACTCGCTAGTGTAAAGCGTGGGCCACACACCCATCCATGCCACACTTGCAAATGCCCAAAACGTGAAACCAAACTTAGGGTAATGATAAGTGATGAAACATGATTTTAACGATGCCTTCCTCCTAAGAAGAATTCGCTCACAAGGGGACCACTATGCCCCACCATCACTTAACCATTAAAAAATCATTTATTTGACTTTTTAAATATTTTGGCCAAGTGCCAATTTATCCAAAATTAGCATTAAAATGCCATCTTGACGCATTTTTAGCTAAATAATGCCTCACGGGGTGCTCCAGCTGCCCAACTGATGTAAAAAGTGGTCCATGGGGTAAAGTGGACACTCCGCGTGTGAAAACGTGTCCCCTCATCAGAAACGGACTTTGTATCTGACTTTTATTACATTTTGAAGTTTTTTAATTAAACCATTAAAAAATGGCTTAAAAAATGGAGAAAATTTATTTTTCTCGAAATCCGGCGAAACTCTAGGGGGGCCTAGTACATGTCCATATGACTCAAAATCAATGCCTAGCATGTTGAAAAACACTAACACGAAGGCTCTAATAACCTCCTAAGGCCAAAACACCAAGACGACTACCCCAGCTTTGAAGATGTGAGGGAAAACTCATAAATTATTAGTCGTTTGTTCAACAACCATTAATAACCATGGGAAAAAACACTGACACGAAGGCTCTAATAACCTCCTAAGGCCAAAACACCAAGACGACTACCCCAGCTTTGAAGATGTGAAGGAAAACTCATAAATTATTAGTCGTTTGTTCAACAACCAATAAAAACCATGGGAAAAAACACTATGGGCTAGTCGGCTTGATGCTTAAGTTCAGGAAGCCGAACCTTTTATAAAAAATTAAATGCTAGGACATTTTTTACAATTTTCCCCAAGGGGGTATGAACATGTGTTACAAAAAAAATCCGAACATACTCCCAGAGAAAGCCTGGCGGACTTCTCAACTCTGAAGAATGAACAAGTATACTTGTTCCACTTCGCCAGCTCGCTTGAAAAATCCACCAAGTACAACTTAGGTGGTAACACATCTGATGTAACTTCCATCTTAATACTACAATAAGTGAAATGATGGTTCCAATGGTAGTATACCTAGCAACAGGAGAAAATGTCTCATCATAGTCAATGCCTTCTTTCTAAGTGAAGCCACGAGCTATGAATCTAGCTTTATATTTCTCCACACTGCCATCAACAACATGCTTGATTTTATAAAGCCATATGAATGTCACTACTGACTTTCCTGTTGGTCTAGGAACAACTTCCCACACATCATTCTTCATGATTGAATTGTACTCTTAAATCATGGCATCAACCCATACTTGTTTACTTGTTGCTCTTCGTATGATGAAGGTTTTGCACTGATAAGCTGGCTCATAAGACCAGAGTAATTATGTGGTCTTATGCTTTCTCTTAAAGTCCCGAGAGGAGCTTTATGCTTCTCGCCTTCTTATACCGTCTCTTGGTACCAAGCAGGTCTCCTTTTGGAAGGAGAATGGAAGGAGGAACTTCAAGCAGTTCTTCTGGTGGACTTTCAATGTCCTCAGGTACATATGAAATTTGATCCTCAAATTCCTCTTCCTCCCTCTGAATTTCTGAATCTGGAAACTAAGTAGAGAAACTTCATCTTCCGTTGAAAGCTCTAGTGTTTTATGAAACACGATTTCCTCATGGAAGATCACGTCTCTACTAACCTCAATGTACCTTTATCCCAGTACATAGACTCGATAAGCCTTCGAGAAATCACTGTACCCGACAAATATACCTTTCTTACCAGAGGGCTCTAGCTTGGCCCTCTTTTCCTTTGGCACATGAATGTAGACAAGAGTGCCAAAAATCCTCATGTGGTCAACTGCAGGTTTCTTCTTGGTGAAGACTTCTCCTGGAGTCTTCTCCCCCAAGATAGCATTAGGGCTTCTGTTCTGAATGTACACAACAACACCCGCAGCTTCTACCCACAAAGATAGAGGAAGATCCAGATCGGTAAGCATTGCTTTAGCAGCTTCACAGATCGTTCCATTCTTCCTTTCTGCAACCCCATTCTACTGAGGGTTGTACGGTACTATCAGCTCTTTCTTGATTCCTGCTTCTCAACAAAAATCATCAAACTCATTAGATTCATACTCACCTTCGTTATCTGATCTCAAGATCCAGATGTGTCTGCTAGTCTGATTTTCAGTCAATGCCTTGAACTCTTTGAACCTATCAAAGGTTTCACTCTTGGCCTTGAGGAAGTAAAATCCATGACTTTCGAGAGTGATCATCAATGAACAAGACATAATATAAACACCCACTCAAGGAGGGTAAAGACATAGGCCCACAAATGTCAGAATGAATCAAATCCAAAATGCCTTTAGATCTACTCTTGCTTCTGGAAAAGGATTTCTTAGCGTTTTTACCTAGAGCACATCCTTTGCAGATTCCTTCATGTTTTGGAGATACTTCTAGCATACCTATGACCATCTTCTGCAATCGTGGGAAAGCTATGTAGTGAAGGTGTCCAAACCTTCTATGCCATAGTTCACAAGGATCAACTGTGTGATGTACCAAAGCATGAGTAGAATCTTTGGAAGCCTTGTAAAGGCCTCCGTCTCAAACCCCAATCTGTACTGTTGAGCTTAGATCTTCGTCATTTTCCCATTGAAGGACTTTCTTGTCCATGAAGAGGACTTTGAAGCCCTTGTCCTCTAAGCTAGCAACAGATAGAAGATTCTTCTTTAAACCAGGAACATAAAGAACATCATCAATATGAGGAACTGTACCTGAGTCAAGTTGAAGTGAAGTTGAGCCAACTACTTCAATCTTGTAAGTGGAATCATCTCCAAGTTCTACCTGAGTGGTGAACTTCTTCTTTCTGTAACTGGTGAGAGTTCCACAGTTGCCTGTCATGTGCCTGGAGGCACCACTATCCACCAACCAAGAGGTGGCACAATTTGTGAAAGAACTTGTGAGAGCATAAATCAAGTAGTACTCTCTTATAGGCTCTTCTTCTTTGTTATCCTTGGTTTTCTTTTTCTTCTTTGGTTCTTCTTCTTCGTCTGCTTCTACAACAAAGGCTTGAAACCTTCGCTTGGCTTTCTTCTTATTTTTCCTGCAGTCCTTGGCAAAATGTCTAAAATTGTGGCAATTATAACATTCCACTTTTGACATGTCAGAGAACTTACCTTGAGGTTTCTTTCCCTTCTTTTGCTGAGGAAAAGGCTTCTTGAACTTCTTTGTCTTTGCTACAAGTGCAAGGTTACCTTCCTTGGTTACCTTACCTGAGGTCCTTCCCTCTTCTTCTATGCAATCATGCCAAAGCCTTTCAAAGGTTGGTTGATTCTCACGTCCACTGATAGATGCCATGAAGGTTTCCCAAGAGCTTGGGAGACCATCAACCACAGTTTGCACAAGGTCATCATCATCAACAGTAATAACAATAGCAATGAGTTGATCTCTTACCTGTGCAATCTTTGTGAAGAAAGAACCAACCCCTTCATCCTTGTTCAACTTCAAAGTTTGTAGCCTCTTCTTCAAGACTCTCTTCTGACTGGGAGCCTTCTTCTCATATAAGTTGGCTAAGGTGTCAAAACATTCTTTTGCAGTCTTTAGAGCTGTGATGTTGGGCATTACTGTTTCTTTGATAGAATCATAAATGATTCTTCTAGCCTTACCCTGCTTCCTCTTGTAAGCAAGTCTGCCAACATTAGATGTTGGGTCTTCACTGAAATTAAACACAATGTCATCCAAGTCATTCTCTTCTAGAATAGCTATCAACCTGGCCTTCCAAGAGTCGTAGTTGGCTGAACCTTGTAGCTTCTCTTCCGATCTGAAGACGTTGACGGCCATCTCTGCCACTTAGTCAAATGTTAAGTCTGCAAAACTTATCCCAAGGTCTAGGAAGACAACAGCAATGTCCCTTTACTGTGTCTTCACATGCTAACCTCCGATACCATGTTGAATTTTAGCATTAGCATGAATACTTCAAAAATCTACAGACTAACATAAACAAATGACAAGTGCAGTAAAGTTTAAACAACATCAACACATTGAACACAAGATTTTTCACTGGGGAACCCTTTAAAGGACAAAAACCACAAAAGCATTAGTAATTCATCTCGTAAATGAGATGACTGAAATTCTTCAAAAGATTCCAAAAACCCCAACAGGGTTAAACCATAATTTCAGAAGATCAAATTTTTCAATTTCACAAAAATGCCCAATTAGGGCTTTTTAAAATTAAGGCTTGTGGCCCTAATTTCTCCTCTTGCCCAATAATTTGTAGGCAGCCCAAAACTAACTAAGTGGCTTTTCAGATCTGTTGTACCTGCCCGTACCTATTTCGTACTACCTGCCTGCCCGAATTTCCTTTGGTCATGCCCGGTCGTACCTGTCATCTCCCGACCATACGCTGCCCATCTACTCCTTCTACCTGGGTCCTGCCCAGACTATTTTATCCTGCCCGAGGGTCTGTACAGCCACAGAACCCTCCTGGGTGTGCCTAATAGGCTACCCGAGGGTCTGTGCTGCTACAGCACCCTCCCGGGTATGGCTAGCACGCTGCCCGAAGGTGGAGCAGCAGCCCCAAGGGTTGAGCAGCAGCTCAAAACCCTCACGGGCACCTGCAGATGGCTGCCCGAGGAGGAAATAAGGAGGGCCAAGCCCTACCCATGAAGTTGACGGGCAACCTGTGGAGGTAGAGGGTTGCCCGTGAATATCTGAAGGCTTCCCAGTGATGGAGAGCTATCTGTTAATGAAGAGCTACTTGAAAAATGAAGGAGAGATTAGGGTGAAACCCTAACTCAAAAATTGAAGACGTACTTGCAAATGTAAAACCCTAGCTTAGGATTTGTCTTCACATTAATGATGATGATGCTAGCTAGACTCATCCCTGCTATGGCATAATCACAAAAGCCTTCTCCTTCAAAACCTGTGAGATCTTCTGATGACCAGTTGTACCTGTGAGAGCAAATGTGTGTGTAATAATGAAATGGAATGATCTTCTTTTATATCCTTTGAGTCACCTGTAAGTGGACAAAAATTAGAAATCTCAAAATAATAATATTTTATTCTTTTCTAATTTTGACTTTTTCTTTTAGTGGTACTAAATGTCTTTTTTCATTTTCACTTTTACACCTTAGTGGTTCTAAGGGTCTTCATGTATTTTTTACTTTTGCTTTAGCCTTCTTCAAGTGCCCCTATGGTCATCACATGTGGTCAACGTGCTTTTTCATCACCACTCAAACTACATCATCATAAATAGAGAGATTTACTAATGCTTTTATCTCACACTCTGTGTGACACCAAGATCGGGTACTAAGGTGTCTTAACCAAGGGTAGCTAAGCCTTGGAGAAGATCGCAAAGCACATTGATTAAGGGTCAGAGTGTCACACATGCCTAGACCCAGTGTAGGGCTTATAGTGCCTTCTTGGTAACAAACCAGGTGCCTCAGCCATAGGCTGCATTATTTGACACTTGGTGAAATACTTGGCAACAGACCAAGCACCTCCATTCTCCAGGAAAATGGCCCTCAGCCCCGAGCTAAGTCCGGGTAACTGACCAGGTGCCTCCATTCAAAAGAATGGCTACTCAGAACTAGCCTAAGTCTACCAATACTAGACTGGTCCACATCGTGGTCCCAGACCAGTTGTCTACCATTCAACAAAATGGTCACTCAACGGGTTGAGTCCCCCCAGTGCAGAGCTAGGTCCATATCACGGTCAAAGACCAAATATCATCATTCAGCAGAATGATCACTCAACTCTAGGTTGAGTCTACACCGTGGTCCTGGACCAGTTGTCACCGTTCTTCTAAGAGAATGGCTCTCGATGTGCTAAGAAAAATCAACATATGGAAACTCAATATTTGTAGAATTTCCAGCACTCTCCCAACCGAGATTCAACTTCGTTTTAAAAACACTGTTTAATGCCCAACCTAATTTAACATTCTGCTACAAATTAGATATTTCTCATAAACAATATAGGACTGAAACACAAGAAGAATTTCTATAACTTTTTATGAGAAGCAAATAAAACATAGACACATAAATATTCATACACAGAAATTTTTGCTCGATGACCCAGGAAAAACCCAACCTCTGGAGAAAACCTTTGAGAGAGAAAATCTTTATTTATCTTTGAAAAATACAGTAGTAGACAAAAATATCACTCGCAACTTATCTCAACCGAAAGGAAAAATTCTGCCTCGAATTTTGTGCCAACCCAGAAATTTGCAAACTCAGAAATTTTTATTTTTTACCCTCGATTTTCGTGTTGCTACATGATTGTACAGTCGCTATACGAACAAGCTATACGGCCTGTTCTTTACGGTACTACCTCGAGAAATGTGTTGGTTGTACCTACCTCAAAATTCGTGTCTGAATTTTTGCCTCGAACTTCATGCCCACATATCACTACCTCGGGATTTGTATCGTGAATCTCAACCTCGAGATTTGTGCCCTGTACAAAATCTGTACTGTACGGACAGTAGGATACTGTGCAATAAAAGCACTCTGCTGGCTCCTCGATTTTTGTGCCAAGCTGTTGTACTTGCCTGCTCAATTTTTGTGCCAAAGAGAAAAAATGCCCTCCTGCGTTTTTCTCCTCTTTCTCAGAAATTGGCTCTCTCTCTCAAAATGCAAAAGTGCCTCTTCACTTGGAAAATTTGCCTTTAAGGTAAAAATAATTAGGGTGAGTGAGAAGCCATCTAATCCAAGGGCCCAGATTAGATTAGATGAGCGGTTGTGATATAATCATTTTTCTCCACAAATTAAAAATTAATTCACTCACGTTTTAGAATTTTACTTAAAGTACACTTTATTCTCTAAAGTGCATTTAATGTTCATCTCAAGTCATTAATATAAAGTCCAAGTGACTTAACCCTTTTTCCTAGTGACTTAGGCAAATGTCACTTAGGGGAACAACTCTAAGGTATAAAATTCAACACTCACTCTTACCGAGGAAGTTGTTCTTCCCCACACCCAACTTGTCTCTGAAATGAATAAACTTGCCTCTTCCAAGAAACTTCGTCAGGATATCTGCAACCTGCTCATCAGTGGAAATGTACTGCAATGCCACAGCTCCTCTCTGAACATAATCACGGATGAAACGATATCTGATCTCAATATGCTTTGACCTGTCGTGAAATACAGGATTCTCAAAGAGTTGGATGCAACTCTGATTGTCACAATAAATCACTGTAGGCCTCAGCTCCTGATCAAATAAATCTACCAACAACTTGCAAAGCCACAATGCCTCGCAAATGGCCTGTTTGGCTACCATGTACTCAGCCTCTGCATAACTCAAACTTTTGCTTTCGACTGAACCACGACACTGTTGCCCAGCCCAAACTAAAACAACATCAGAAAGTGCTCTTATGGTCTACCACACTGCCTGCCTAATCTGAATCCGTGAAGCCAACCAATCTACTCCCATCCGATCTCCTATAATCCAAACCATAATCCACTGTACTTGCAAGGTATCTCAACGAATGTTTTGCAGCAACCCAGTGCACACTCCTAGGCTCCACCATGAACTGATTGAGAGTGTTCACCACAAAACACAAACCTGGCATGTAGAAGACTTAAATTAGGAAATCAATTGTATTTAATTTACTTTTCCTAAGTTTACTTTGGAAAATAAATTAAATTGATCTAAACTAACTTTAGTGAAACGCTAGTTAAAGTGAAAGTGAAATTAGGGTTTTCGCTTTACCTAAAGTTATAAAAGAGAGATCAATTGTTGGAGAGGACACACACTTGTATTCCGACAGAGATAGGATACAAACAGGGAGAGAAAGTCAAACAGAGGATTTAGCTAGGAAGACAAAGGAGCGAGCAGCAGGATCACCGAGCTTCGTACAGCTGAGTCGTACATTCACGCAGGAGGGTGTTGAGGTTTAGCTGGGGTTTTGCCTAGTGATTCTGTCGTGTAACTACATTCGTCAGGTTTGGGTGAATTTGCAGTATTGTAAACGCTTTATATTTTCTCATAATAAAATCTATATCTGACTGATGCACTGGTTTTCCCATCTTGGGTTTTTCCGATGGTTTCCATACCCAAAATAATTGTGTCATTATTGTGATGTGATGTTGTGATTTATTTCTCAGTTTTATATTCCGCTGCATACTATAAAAGATATTCATGTGTGGTTATCAATAGAGATCTTGCATGCATTGTTAGCCCTAGTTTGAATATTAAAGGAAAATTTACATGGTATCAGAGCGCTCTGGTGAGCTAAAGCTGTGAGATTTGCAGCAGCAGTGATAAATCAGAGGCAGATCTACTGAAGACACAAACTTAGATTGGAGATCTAGGGTTTGACAGGTAACACTTCACAATGGCCATGCAGTTGAGAGTTGAGGATAGACTCTGGGGTGCTCAGAACTTTCCTACATGGAAAGAAAGGATCACAAGGATCCTAGATGCCAATGATGCAGAGGAGCACATTGACTCAATGAAGGTTGCACCCACAAATCTAGCAGATCTAGCAGCTTGGAAGAAGATTGATTGCAGAGCCATGCTGATTATCACGGATGGAGTGAAGGACCATATAGTCCCTCACCTTTCTGGTAAGAAGACTGCATTAGAGATGTGGAAGGCTTTGGAGAGTCTGTACCAAAGCAAGAACGAGAACCGAAAGATGATGTTGCAAGAGAGGATGCACAGCACCAAGATGGCTAAGGGAGGAGTGGTGCCTTATATCACGAGGCTCACACAGATCAGGGATGAGCTTAGAGCTGTTGGCTCTAAGACTGATGATGAGGGGTTAGTTCGGATAGCCCTCAATGGATTCTCTAAGCCATGGGACACCTTTGTCAAGGGTGTGGTGGCTAGGGAGAATATCCCGAATTGGCAGAGACTTTGGAATGACTCTGTGTAGGCGGAGACCCGCATGGGTCAAGGATCATGCTCATCCAGCAGTGCCCCACAGATTGTTGAAGAGGAGGCTCTATCCCTTACAGGGAAGAGCAAGGGGAAGGCAAAGAGGAAGAAGGATGGTAAGAAGAACCTTGACGTGTCAAAGGTCAAGTGTTTTATCTGTCACAAGCAGGGACACTTTGCCTCCCAGTGCCCAGACAAGAAGAAGAAGAGTAACACTCAAATGGTTGGATCTGTAGAGGTGGAGGAGTTCAGCAAGAACTTCGATGAGGAGTTCTGCTTAATAGCTTGCATGGCAAGCACCACAGGGAGCAACATATGGTACATCGACAGTGGAGCATCTAGTCACATGACTAGACAGAAGAGTTTCTTCAGAGACTTGCAGGAGGGTGGAACAGGGATCCACGTTGAGTTGGGTGATGATGCGCGGTATGAAGCGCATGGAGTTGGCACTGTTTCATTTCAAAGGGAGTCTGGCGAACCCCTTAGTTTTGTTGATGTGTTGTATGTTCCAAGACTGACCAAGAACCTTATATCAGTCTGCACTCTGGAGGACAAGGGATATGAGGTGAAGTTTCGTGACCATAGAGTAGATATAAGGCCCAAGGGGTCAGATAGGAGCTTGGATCGGGTGATTGGCAGGAGGAGCGGGAAAGTGTACAAACTACACTTTGAACCTGCAAAGGCTCTAGTCAGCAACAGTAGCAGCAGTCAGGGTGAGTTGTGGCATAGGAGGATGGCACACTTACACCATAGAGCACTGAAGCATTTGAGACAGGCAGTCATTGGACTTCCTCAGGTACAAGAGGAAAAGCATAACCACTGCAAGGGTTGTGCTTTGGGGAAGAACATCAAGAAGCCTTTCCCACAGAGTGAGCACAAGTCTAAGGAGCCCTTGGACTTGGTGCATATGGATGTAAGCGGACCTATGAGTGTCCATTCATTCAGTGATTACAGTTACTACATAACCTTCATTAATGACTATTCCAGGAAGACCTAGATCTATTTCCTGAAGTCCAAGTCAGAGGTCTTTGTGAGATTTCGAGAGTTCAAAACTCTCGTGGAGAACCAAACAAGAAAGAAGATTCGAGTGTTGAGGACAAACAATGAGGGTAAGTACACTTCCAATGAGTTCATGGAGTATTGTTCGGTTGAGGGGATTAAGAAGGAGCACACTGTGCCCCATACTCCACAGCAGAATGGAGTTGCAGAGCGGAAGAACAGGACTATGGTTGGAGCAGCCAAGGACATGTTGTTTGATCAGGGATTACCACTATTCCTCTGGGTCGTATACATTCAGAACAGGTGTCCCTATACAACTTTGGGGAGGAAGACACCAGAGGAGGTCTTCACAGGCACTAGGCCAGATGTGAGTCACATTCGCATATTCGGCAGTGTCTACTGTCGTCATGTTCATGCTGACAATAGGAAGAAGCTGGACCCTTCTGGAGAGAAGGGGTTACTTGTTGGTTACAATGAGATTTCGAAGGCATATAGAGTTTACATTTCTGCTTGCAGGGGGATCATTATGAGTAGGGATGTCCAGTTCAATGAGGACAAGGCCTTACGAAGATCTCTGGACTTACCAGCAGAGCAGCAGCCAGCACAGGAGTCGAGGGTCAAGTTGGACGAGCCAGATGTACAGGTACAGGTACAGACACAGAGCACAGGTTTTGGTGGTCAAAGGGAGTCTGGTGGACAAGATCCTACAGTCATTGACTTGGAGGATGACATGCAGCAGGAGACGTATATCCGGCAGTCACAGTATGTTGACACTAGGCCAAGGCCTAAGTGGTTTAGGTCCACAGTACAGGATTCCAAGCAAGTTGATCCTCCACAAAGATCTTTTAGACGGAGTGTACCACCAAAGAGGCTTAGTTACATGGCATTGAAGACAGAGTTGATTAACTCTAAACCTTCTAGCTTCAGGGAGGTTGCACAACATGATGTGTGGCAGGAGGCTATGGTTGAGTATGACTCGATTATGAAAAACCAGGTATGGAAGGTTGTGCCAAGGCCACAAGGGAAAAAGGTGGTGGGATCCAGATGGATCTACAAGGTGAAGCATGCAGCAGATGGAAGCGTGGAGAAGTACAAGGCACGCTTCGTAGAAAAGGCGTTTTCACAAAAGGAGGGTATTGACTATGAGGAGACCTTTGCCCCTGCTGCCAGGTATTCTTCCATTCGGACCATTATCTCACTAGCAGCTGAGATTGGTTGGCGTGTCCATCAGATGGATGTCAAAACCACCTTCCTCAACGGAGTGATAGAGGAGGAGGTGTATATTGGGCAACCAGAGGAGATTTGATGTGGAGAATATGGAGACGCATGTTTGCAGACTGCATCAAGCTCTTTACAGCCCGACGCTAGCTCCTCGAGCATGGTACTCGAGGATTGACAGCTATCTACGGGAGATGGAATTTCAGCGAAATGAGGCTGACCACAACTTGTACTTCTTGACATGTGAGGTGCCTCTCATACTGGTCCTGTATGTGGATGATCTCTTTTTGACAAGAGATGAGAGGCTGATTGGAGACTGCAAGTCCAACCTTGTAGTGGAGTTTGAGATGAAGGACCTCGAGCTAATGAATTACTTTCTGGGCTTGGAGGTTTAGCAGAGAGATGGATGCTTCTTCATTAGACAGGGGAAGTATGCAGTTGAGATCTTGAAGAGATTCAGGATGGAGGACTGCAAGCCTATGGCCATACCTCTAGTTTTCAACTGGAAGAAAATTGATGCATCAAGATCACATGGATTTGATCCTAACTTGTATCGTCAACTTATCGGATCGCTTATGTATCTGGTCAACACTCAACCAGCAATTAGCTTTGCAGTCAACTCTTTGATTCAGTTCATGGTGGACCCTCGGAGAGTGCATTGGACGGCTGCGAAGCACATACTTCGCTACATCAGAGGTACAGTGGAGTATGGATTGGTTTATGAGCATAGGGGGAGTGTATAGATAGCACGTTTCATAGATGCTGACTAGGCAGGATGTGTAGAGGACCGGAAGAGTACTTCAAGTTGTTGTTTCAGCATAGGATCAGGGGTTGTCTCTTGGCTCAGCAGGAAGCAGAAGTCAGTTGCATTGAGCTCCGCAGAGGCTGGGTACATGGCAGCAAGCATGGCTGCTTGTGAGGTATGTGGCTGAGGAAGTTACTTGCAAGGTTGTTCGAGTGTGAGCTAGAGGCTACAGTAGTTCATTGTGATAATCAGAGTGGCAACAGGCTATCTGAGAATCCAGTGTTCCATGACTGGAGCAAACACATAGACATCAAGTACCACTTCTTGAGAGATTGTGTTCATAGGGGAACCATTCGGTTGGAGTACATACAGACAGATGAGCAGGTGGCGAACATCTTCACCAATGCACTCTGCAGACAGAGCTTTGGGAAGTTTAGAGATAGGTTGGGATTGCTACTGAATCCCTTCCTCGTTGAGAGGGAGTGTTAAACTAGAAGTAAGAAGGAAGATCTTCCTGCATGCATGTGTTCTTGCATGCAGAAGACTTAAATTAGGAAACCAGTTGTATTTAATTTACTTTTCCCTTTGGAAAATAAATTAAAGTGATCTAAATTAACTTTAGTGAAACACTAGTTAAAGTGAAAGTGAAATTAGAGTTTTCGCTTTACCTAAAGTTATAATAGAGAGATCAATTCGTGGAGAGGACACATACAATTGTATTCCGTCAGAGATAGGATACAGACATGGAAAGAAAGTGAGACAGAGGATTTAGCTGGGAAGACGGAGGAGCGAGCAGCAGGATCACCGAGCTTCGTACAGTTGGGTCGTACAGTCACGCAGGAGGGTGATGAGGTGTAGTTGGGGTTTTTCCTAGTGATTCTGTCATGCAACTACATTCGCCAGGTTTGGGTGAATTTGCAGTGTTGTAAACGCTCCATATTTTCTCATAATAAAATCTATCTGTGACTGCTGCACCGATTTTCCATATTGTGTTTTTCGAGGGTTTCCATACCCAAAATAATTGTGTCATTATTTGATGTGATGTTGTGATTTATTTCTCAGTTTTATATCTTGTTGCATACTGTAAAAGATATTCATGTGTGGTTATCAGTAGAGATCTTGCATGCACTGTTAGCCCTAGTTTGAATATTATAGGAAAATTTACATGATTGGGGCCTAGGAATGTTCTATATTACCATGTTAGACATTATCCAGAGTCTTGCAGAATTTTATTAAGTTTTGCATAGGTTTTTTTAATTTTTTGTCATTAAAAATTGTCACTCAAGACAATATGTTGTAATGTAAAAGATGGTTACTTGGTCATTTTTAATGTTGTATAGGGGTATGGGTACTCAAAACAAATGACATGAGACCCCCTACACCCTTGGGTCAAGTTTGAAGCCATTCAGACAAGTATTACTATGGTTTTGGTCACTTTTCCTAGGTCAGTCATGGAAATCAGGGAATTGGGCATTTAATTAGAGAGCCAAATTTTGGAAAAGTGACTATAGTCACTTGGGGTGGCCAAGTAAAGGTTCTAATGTTTATATTAGGTTCCTAAGACAAATTTAAAACCCAAAGGGGGCCCCCCAAGCGAGCATGTAACAAATGTTGAGTTTCCCACCCTAGGGGATGCGCTCTCCTTTCTTGATTGGTTGGGTGAGTGAAAGTCAATGGGAGGGGCCCCACTATGGTGGTTTCCTCCCCATTTGACATAGAAATAAGGTTAAAAGCATTAAAAGGAGGGCTCCTCTCCCCATATTTGAGATCCCAAACCATGGTTTTGCCCTCCTTGAGCAAATTTGCCCCCCCCTCTCTCCCTTGTGACATTTGTCTAGCATGCAAAGAGCCTCTCTCTTTCATTTTTCCTATTTAAGGAGGGCATTCCTCCTCATTTGGGCTGGATTGACTTACGCTCTTGCTTCATTTTGTTCATGCTCTCTTACTCTCTCATTCTCCCATTGCTCCCATTCTTGCTCTCTTGCTCCATTCTTGTCCAAGAGGAGCCATTGTACTTCAAGTTTTGATGATAATCGAAGAAATCTTTGGAGGAAATACTGTCCATGCATTGTGATTGAGGTGATCTTGTTCCATTCTTGGTTCGTTTTGTATTTAGAATCTCAAGCAAAGTTTTGTTGCTTGAGAATATTATTGTAATAGTTTTGTTGCATGCTATGAGGGTTGTTTGCTTAGAATTTGGGAAGTTAAAGTATTTCTAGCTTAAATATTGTGTTTCTCAAGTCTTTGTGGATTTCTCACTCCATTTGCATTGTTGAGCTAATTTTGTTACAGGTTTCCCGAGTTTGGAGAGTGGGATTCCCGGGTAGGATACCCCATTGTCCAACAAATTTCGAAAAGGACTTGGCATCTTTACTAACATTCTTATTTCTTATTACAGCTCTTAAATATTTCATTTTGCACTCAAGCATTATCATTTTTCAAGTTTTTACATGCTAGTTTTGCCTTAGAAAAATTTATGATTTTTCCATGAAAAAATTTGAGTTTGTTTAAAACTCTTTTCTATCACTTTTGTGCTATAATAGCTTGTTGTTTTTTGCAGGTGTTTGATCTCACAGAGGGAGGGAATTCTCAAGTCCAGCCACTAACAAGCACCAACAACACACAAGAGGGTCTACTTCAAGTCCCTCACAAAAAAAAACGGTTTAAAAATCACTCTCTCTCATTTCTGAATAAATATTAGTGCTAAAATCTACATCCTTGTAACAAGCCCAAAAGAGTCTCTTGGGCTTGAGTTTGTTGTGTTTCATTTCAAGTATTCAATACTTAGTGATTTCGGTTTTGGTTGCATGTAAGTGAAGTGGCTCTACCCATCCTTGCAAGCAACCTTGTAAGTTGCTTGGATTTAGATTAGTTTACTTCGTTGTTTGTTTTCTTCTTGCCCGCACCTCACAAGTGAAGTGGCTCTACCAATACTTGTGAAATCGCGTTGGCTAGCATTTTTAGTTCAAGTATTTGCTTGTTTCCTTTTGCCCGCACCTCACAATTGAGTAGGCTCTGCCTCCGTTGTGATATCGCGCTTGGCTTGTTTCGTTTGATTTTTTGCTTTAAGGATAAAATTTACCGTAAGCCCCGTTTTTTCCCTGTATCCTCTCCCCCCACCGATTCGACCGATCTAGGGTGACGAGAAAGGGAAAAGATCTGTGTTGGCTAGTTTAATAGGCACCCAGATAAGTATCTTCATTAGAAAGGAGAAAAAGAAGCTAGACATGTGGAGCTATTGGGGTAGAGGACATAGGGGGCTTCGTGGCACTTTGTGTCCTCCAGTTGAGCACCCAGCTGAAATCACTTTATAAAGTAGCTTTATTTCTCACAAGCTATTCTCACTTAATAAAGTCACTAGGGGTCACTTGGAAACTTTTCCACTCCTATGCACACGAAGTGGAAAACACTTGTCCTCGGTACAATTTATAACATTTCTGATTGTAACCACAAGTCAGGGAAGCTCGCAATGGTCACAAGAGCATATTGACAGACAAAAAGTCTAGATTTGTTACTCTTAAACAAAAAAAGGAAATAACTAATCTAACTAATCTAGAAACTTAAATGTTTTGCGGTGCACTTTTCATTTTATCCACGGGTTAGTAAATCAAAGCAAAAGCAAAAAAAGAAAAAGGCAATTACACAAGTGACACAAACCCCCCCTTGGGGAATTAAGACTAGGCGTTAGGTAGCCCACTAATCTTATTATGATTTACAATTTTTGTTGGGAATGTTTGTGGTCCTTTATACCATATAGAATCAGAATCAACAAATTTACAAGTTTTTAAAAAAACTTATATGGATAAATGTAGGAATCTCCCAAGGGTCCTGGATGGTCCAAATCTTCAAAATTTGAGCAGAGTCTCCTCCTACATGTTCGTCAAAAGAGAAAAAATAGCTAACAAAGAAGTGCTGGAAACGCCAGATTAATCAAATAAAAGTTCTAAAAAAAGTCTGAACCTTTAGTACTAAAAATCCCTTTGCAAAACTAGCTAAAGGTTAGATTTTTAAGCAACTAGATCTACTTTAAAAAATATGAAACTTTGAGAGTATATAACTAGATCTAACTGTGAGAAGGCATGCAATGATAAATAGCTTTGGATTTAATTGTTGAAAAGTTAACTAGAAAAGTTGTTGGACCCATAACCTTCCTTCATGCGGAAGCAAAACTCTCTTTTTGAGGTTGCATGCGGGAAATGCATGCATGCATTTTTTAAAGCAGAAATGTTGTTTTTGCATGAAATACAAATTAGGTATTTTGATCCTGAAAGGCAACGAAACCTAAAAAGGAGTTCAGAAGGCAAAAGGGGTGCATTGTTGAGCAGTGAGTTCATCTACACAAGAGAGGGTGACTAGTTTGCATCAGAAGGGTGAATCAGTGCATGAGATAGGGGGCACATTCTTGAGAAGAGAAGGGTGCATTACATGGAATAGAAGGGCGCAGATCTGAAAGAGATTGAGAACACTTCTAAGGCTGAGGGAGGATCCATTGGAGAATGAGACTGCTTCTGAGAGATTGGATTCATCAACAGAGAGTTCAAATATTAATCAGACAGAGAGGGTGCGTATTTTTGTGGAGGGAGTTGCACTTCACTGTAGGAGGGAGACCTTAGTGATTGAGTTCATTAATTTGAGAGAGGGCAATCACTGAGACATCGATCTAGTAGCCAAGGGACATGAAGCCTGAGTAAGATAGCAGATTCAAAGGGGCGCATTTCTAAGCCATCCATCAGAGATCAGACTTGAGCAATAGAGCCATTGGCTCAGAGATAAGTTTGGGTTTGAAGTTTTCTATTGAACCTCATTGTAACTAGTTGAGATAATAAAAGCTATTCTACTCTCACTGGTTTTCCTGCAAGGGTTTTTCCAGGGTCACATTTAAATAAAATTTTGTGTCCATTTTATGTGTGTGTGTTGTTGTTACTTAAAAGGGTAATTAGATCTCATGTGGTTTTGGTTATAAATTATTATTTATGCTTCTATATGTATCTAGGCAACAAAATTGCGTTGGGCATTAAACATATGTACTAGAGAGACTTGAAACCAAGTTGGGATCTGAGATTTCAGAGCAGTGAAATAAAATTTACATTAATTTTGAGAATAAACTACTTAAACCTTACATGCATAAAGTAACCAAAAATAACTTTAAAATTTTGTTGCCATTTTATGTGTGTGTGTTGTTGTTAGTTAAAAGGGTAATTAGATCTCATGTGGTTTTGGTTATAGATTATTGTTTATGCTTCTATATGTATCTAGGCAACAAAATTGCGTTGGGCATTAAACATATGTACTAGAGAGACTTGAAACCAAGTTGGGATCTGAGATTTCTGAGCAGTGAAATAAAATTTACATTAATTTTGAGAATAAACTACTTAAACCTTACATGCATAAAGTAACCAAAAATAACTTTAAAATTTAAGTGAAGGAGAGAAAGAGAATTCAACTTAAGAACTTGGAATTCCTTAGCAATGGAGGCTATTGGTGGAGAGCAGAGGGACTATATCTTTTCAAGAAGATTGAAGTAAGTGGGAGAATCAAAATAGATCGACCACTCCTTCAAACAAAAACACATGCACAACATAGAAAACTTGCAACCAAACTATCAAACCTAGTATCATCTACACAAGAGGTTAAAATAACATGCATATAAACTAATAAAACATGTACATCCTAGATCTCTACGCATAAACAGATAAGAGAATGAAAGCAGTAACCAAACTTACTTCATTCTATCCTACCAATTGATAGAAATCCTTCAAAGGCCAAATCAACAAGATAAGCAACAAACCAAACTAAGCTACAGTTACCTCATATATGTTAAAATTTAGGATTAGGTTAGGTTTGATATAAAAAATTGAAAAATTTTACACTTTAATGCATAAAACTAAAACTAAAACAGAGCTAGATCAAGAACAATACTACTATAACAAATTCAAAACATAATTTCCTTCTCTTTCAACTTTAACACTCCATTGGTCACTGTGTTAAAGTTGGTCCTTGAGATGCAATATACAGAACATAAACACTAACAATAGCAGTAGTACAATATAAACTAATGAACAACAAAATAATAAATAGTAACAAAGTTGGTCGAGATCTGGTTTAGGTTTGCCCTATACTCGAACACTTTTGGAATCAGCTCTTGTCATTATAAGGACAAGCTGCCAAGAGAAACAAAAGACATACCTTGAGAGAGAGAGGGTTAGAGTGTTGTAGGTTTAGGTTAGACACATACTGTAGCAATAAGATATCCTAGTCGCCAAGAGTGAAGACCCTAGCAGCACAGTTAGATAACCTCAAAAGGTCACAGCAGACTTAACATAGTCATGGAACAACCCTAGAGGCTGCAAACAGTCACAGTTCAGCTGGAAGAGGTCACCACAGTGCACGACCCAACTAGGGAAGGCACCACAGTCCTTGGTTCAATCAAGAGAATAGTCAAACAGTCCATGACCCAGCCAATGGGGCACGAACAGTCCACGACCCAGCCAATGGGGCACCAACAGTCCACGACCTAGTCAAGGAAGGGTCAAACAGTCCAAGGCCTAGCAAAGAAAAGACACCTCAGTCAACGGGCCAAGAGAAGAGGTCACCAACAGTCACAAATCAGCCTTAGAAGGCTACCAGCAGGTCATGGCCCAGCCCCAGTAAGCATAGAACAGTCACAGCCTGCCCTAGTCAACTCACAACAGTCACGGCCTTTAGGAAGGAGGTCATATAACAATCATGGCCTGGCTTGGAGAGGTCACAAATAGGTTTAGCAGCCCCACAGGAGAAACAC
This sequence comes from Pseudotsuga menziesii, assembly GCA_001517045.1. Taxonomy (NCBI): domain Eukaryota; kingdom Viridiplantae; phylum Streptophyta; class Pinopsida; order Pinales; family Pinaceae; genus Pseudotsuga; species Pseudotsuga menziesii. The sequence continues at coordinate 115,769 of LPNX011065205.1, forward strand.
CCAAGCTAACAGCCCACAGGGATGACCACAACCTGCTAGAAAGGTCAGAATAACAGTTACACTCGGCCTCAAAAGAACACAAACAGTCATGACCTCCTAGAGGAGTTACTGGCAGCTCACGGCTCAGTCAAAAAGAGCAACATACAGTTACAGATCAGCCAAAGGAGGGGCAACACAGTCATGTCTCAATCCACAAGGAGAAAGGAGCGGCAAAGATCCAGAAACGTCTGCTTCAAAGCAGCAGTAACCCTAGGCGTCAAGCATTAACCAGCAAGGATCAGATATGTACTTCCTTCATATGCACACTAGAAATGGAGAAGTGAAACTCAATTTATAATCTTGACAAGCCTTCTAGAAAGGCAACTTGGGATCCCCTAGGTTTTAGGATGGTTACCATAATAAAACATTAAAATAAAGTTGAGTTGACTTAGAGTAGGGTACCAAAGGTCATATGGTCACACAAAATAAAAACAATACAAATAATAAGGTTAAGTCATCATAGCAAAGGTGGTCAAGGTACCACACACATTAAGGGCATTAGGACCAATAGGAAGATAAAGGACCATAAGTCAACTAAAGGGGTCACAACAAGGTGGTAAGGAAACCCCATACCCACAAGACCAAGGTGTACCACAAAATGGGGAAACAACCCTTTTTACCCACAGGACCAACAAGACCAAGGACTTTAATCTTTTCTCTCTCAAGGTATATTGTCACGTGTGTTTTATATATTTTTATAATCACTATATAAGGAAGAATCCAAACTGGATGATGTGATCCTCTGGTCCTCAAAACTACTCCTAAGGGTTAAGTGCTACTGACATCATCAAGGGGTGGCCAGTCCCTTGAGAAACAACCTAGCAATAATCAATTAGGAGAGAGGACATCACACATCATCATCTTGGTCAACTTGACCAAGATCCACCTAGTTAACTCACCAGGAATGTACCTGCAGGAACTGCTTGGTCCCAGACCAAGAATTTGCTTGGTCCCAGACTAGGAAGTATCTACCTCAACTTGCAGGACCTGCTTGGTCCCAAACCAGTAACCCTAGAGGCATATAGGGGCCCTAACCACTTGTTAGGGACTTTGCCATGGCATCAACCTGCTTGGTCCCAAACCAAGAACCCCAGAAGACTACTAGGGGGCCTAGGGTACCTTCTAGGGTCTTACTTTGCCCTAGTTAACTGACTAGGGTACCATGCTCCCTAAGAATGGGTCTTCCAACTGCACTATCTTTAACACGCTCTCTCAGCAAGAGAGACAATCTCAACAATACTAAACACATCGATAACATGTCTTCTTGACAGAACATACTGCACCATGTGCTTAACATAGTGATAACTCCTCTTGATGTGTTCTGACCTATCATCAAATAAAGGATTTTTTTTCAGCTCCAAATAGCTCTTAATATCAACACAAAGCATGATCTCATAGATCCATTTGGAATTTATAACTGACTTCCCTTGATAGCTGAGAATTACTTTCCATATGTCATCCTTCCAAACCTGTTGTTTGGTTGCTTCCTCATAAGTGCAGGAATCTGAATCAGTGACATGGCTCCCACTAGAGCATCCTTGAAGCTTTCCAATAGGTTTCTCAATGAGATCAACTGAAGGCTTCTTTGCCTTCTCCCTCTGCTTCTCTGAGTGAGAAGTCTCATAGACTTCCATATCTAAGTCACTGGAAGACTCTCTGGAGTGATGGAAGATCACATCTCTACTTTCTTTTTCTGCAACCCCACTCTGTTGGGGAATGAGGAGCACAGTTGGCTCCCTCTTGATCTTTGAATCTTGACAGGGATATAGAGCTTTAATAACATGTCCTAAGACCTTATAGAGGTCACCTTCACGGACTCTAATCACAATGGCTAAGCTCATACTTCCATCCTTAGGCCATACCAAAGCCTTTCCTTATGAGAAGGCTAGGCTACAGAGAACCCCTTGTCTTCTAAAATTGTCACTAAAATAACATTCTTCTTTAGACCAAGAACATATAAAATTTCCCCAACATTAACCAACGTACCTGAATCAAGCTGAAGGGCAGTTGAACCCACTCCTTTAATGGCATAGGTACCTCAATCTCCAAGTTCCACTTTCTTATGGAACTTCTTAGCCTCGTAATCTGCAAGGGCGTTCTTGAATCCAATCATGTGCTTGGTGGCTCCATTATCTATCCACCAGGAATCTAATAGGCTAGAGATGGAACTTGTGAGTGTTGAAGCCAAGTAGTATTCTTTTCCTTGATCTTGATCCTTGGTCTCAGCCCTTGATTTCTTTTGGTGGGGTTCTTCTTCTTTTGTAGCAGCTGAAGCATGATACTTCTTTCTATGCCAATTCTTGTTAGGTGGTTTCTTACAATCCCTTGCATAATGACAAAACTTACTACAGTTATAACACCTAACCTTTGACTTTTGAAAATACTTACCTTGATGTTCCTTAACATTGTCCTTATGCTAAGGGAGATTCTTTCCTTTCTTTGTCTTGGCAGCTAGAGCATGATCCTTCTCAGGTGGAGGCCCAGATCTACTCTGGATCCTTCTTCTAAACAATCATGCCACAATCTTTCGAAATTTGGTTGAACGTCTCTTCCATTTACTAAAACCAGAAATGTTTCCCAAGTCATAGGAAGACCATTGAATACCGTCTGCACAAGATCATCATCTTCTATTTTATCTCCAATGGCCATGAGTTGATCTCTTATCTGAGAGATCTTGGAGAATAAGGTAGCAACGGTCTCATCCTTCTCCATCTTTAGTGAACGAAGTTGCTTCTTCAAAGCCCTTCTTTTAGTAGGGGCTTTCTTCTCATAAAGATTTGCTAAGGCATCAAAGCATTCTTTAGTTGTATTTACGGGAGCTATTACAGGCATCAAGTTGTCTTTAACTGAGTCAAAGATGACTCTCTTTTCCTTGGCTTGCTTCTTCTTGAGTGTTGCTCTTCCTTGAGTTGTTGCGGGCTCTTCAACAACCCTAGCAACCAAGTCATCCAAATCACTCTCTTCTAGGATATTTAGAACCCTAACCTTCCATGCATTAAAGTTTGAGGCACCTTCAAGCCTATCTTCAAATTTTATTGAAGGAATAGCCATCTTCAAACCCTAGTTGTCAACTTGATGAGTTTTGCCAAGTAAACTTATGCAATCAAGTTGAATAAGGTACAACCCTTACCTTAGGATCTATGTAGTTTTGTTAGCCTACAAAACAAAGTTAGCTACACCCTAAGCTTTGATACCATGTTAAAATTTAGGGTTAGGTTAGGGTTTGATATAAAAAATTGAAAAATTCTATACTTTAATGCATAAAACAAAACTAAAATAGAGCTAGATTAAGAACAGTATTGTTGTAACAAATTCAAAACATAATTTTCATCTCTTTCAACTTTAACACTCCACCGGTCACTATGTTAGAGTTGGTCCTTGAGATGCAATGTACAGAACATAAACACTAACAATAGCAGTAGTACAATACAAATTAATGAACAACAAAATAATAAACAGTAACAAAGTTGATCGAGATCTAGTTTGGGTTTGCCTTCTACTCAGACACTTTTGGAATCAGCTCTTGTCACTGTTAAGACAAGCTGCCAAGAGGAACAGAAGATATACCTTGAGAGAGAGAGGGTTAGAGTGTTGAAGGTTTAGGTTAGACACATACTAAAACAATAATATTTCCCAATCACTAAGAGTGAAGACCCTAGCAACACAATTAGATAACCTCAAAAGGTCACAACAGACTTAACAAAGTCATGGAACAACCCTAGAGGTTGCAAACAATCATAGTTCAGTTGGAAGAGGTCACCACAGTCCACAGCCCAGCTAGGGAAGGCACCACAGTCCTTGGCTCAGTCAAGAGAATGGTCAAACAGTCCACGACCCAGCCAATGGGGCACCAACACTCCACGAGCCAACAAAGAAAAGATACCTCGGTCAACGGCCCAGCAGAAGAGGTCAGCAGCAGTCACAAATCAGCCTTAGAAGGCTACCAGCAGGTCATGGCCCATCCCCAGTAGGCAGAAAACAGTCATGGCCTGCCCTAGTCAACCCATAACAGTCACGGCCTTAGCAAGGAGGTCAGATAATAGTCATGGCCTAGCTTGGAGAGGTCACAAACAGGTTTAGCAACCCCACAGGAGAACACCCAAGCTAAAAGTCCACAGCGATGGATACAGCCTACTAGAGAGGTCACAAAGACAATTACGTCCAGCCTCAAAAAGAACACAAACAGTCACGACCTGCTAGAGGAGTTACTGGCAACTCGCGGCTCAGTCAAAAAGAGCAGCATACAGTCACAGATCAGCCCAAGGAGGGACATCACGGTCACGTCTCATTCCACAAGGAGAAAGGAGTATCAAAGATCCAAAAACGTCCACTTCAAAGCAGCAGTAACCCTAGGCGTCAAGCATAAACCAACAAGAATCAGATCTATACTTCCTTCATGCCAAGATGCAGACTAGAAATGGAGAAGTGAAACTCAATTTATAATCTTGACAAGCCTTCTAGAAGGGTCACTTGGGCACCCCTAGTTTTTAGGATGGTTACCATAATAAATCATAAAATAAAGTTGAGTTGACTAAGAGTAAGGCACCAAAGGTCATATGGTCAAACAAAATAAAAACAATAAAAATAATAAGGTTAAGTCATCATAGCAAAGGTGTTCAAGGTACCACACACAATAAGGGCGCTAGGACCAATAGGAAGATAAAGGACCATAAGTCAACTAAAGGGGTCACAACAAGGTGGTAAGGAAACCCCATACCCACAAAACCAAGGTGTACCACAAAATGGGGAAACAACCCTTTTTATCCATAGGACCAACAAGACCAAGGACTTTAATCTTTTCTCTCAAGGTATATTGTCACGTGTGTTCTGTTGCCCACCTATTTCGACTAGGTGGCAACTCCATGTACATGAAGATGTACATAGTTGTACAAATTGTACCTTGAAAAATCTAAGGATTTTTCACTTCTGCAAGGCAATTGCCCCTTTGTAAAACGAAATGTCCGCTCCCCTGCGTGGAAAAATTAATGTAATTATATGTGCT
>LPNX011065237.1:6492-54784 GCA_001517045.1 Pseudotsuga menziesii
AAAAGGCAACTATTTCCTTCGGTGATCATGTCTACAACATAGAGAACCACACCTATTGCTCAATACGTCCAATAAGGATATAACTCTGAGTTTTACATCGTCTATACAAAGGGTAGGCCTTGTGGTCTAGGCCATGCTTTATGACCAAATACTAGAGACAAAGGCCCTAAGACCCGTTCCTCTATGAATCATGTATCATGTATCATGCACATGCTCTTTATTTCAAATAAATTTTTATAAAAAAATTATTATTTGTCTCGGGCCTACAGTTGATTAATTGTATTTATGGTTCATATAGGTTTGTTTAGTTGGTGTTTTATCGATTTTTTTCAATCCTCCATGAATTCATGGAGGATTGAAAAAAATCGGGCAGCATTTCGGCTTGCCCGAGACACATTTCAAAAATAAACTAGTAGCATAAACCCTACCGGTTGACATAATTTATATATATATATAACAAATTAACAAAAAAATTCAATTTAACTACAAATTTTTAAAAAACCGGCAGCATTTTTGCTTGCCGGTACACATTTTAAACATGAAAATTATAAAAATATAAATTTACTAAATTTGAAAACAAAACTATAAAAACATACATTTACTAAATTTTAAAACAAAATTATAAAAATATACATTTATCAAATTTTATAAATTTATAAACAAAAAATTTCAATTTCAATTGAAAAATGTTACCTCTTTGCTCCGACATTGTGATGAGGATGGGTTGCTTTTGGGGCGATGGTCGTTGTCCCTCGGTCGATTTCGCTATCCCTTGGTCGAGCTCTGTCCCTCGGTCGAGTGATTGAAAATGACAATTGGGGCCCAAGCGGCCCCTTTTTATAATTTTTTTTTAAAAACGTACCTCGACCGAGGTTCATACCTCGACCGAGGGTTAATAAATACCTCGACTGAGGGCTTAAAAAAACCTCGGTCGAGGGCTTAACAAGCCCTCAATCGAGGTACGTTTTTTGGTTTTTTGCAAGATGCGCTTGCCAAAAAGTGTTACCCAGGTCCGTGGATTCACCCTTATCTATTTTTCTAGAGGTGTTGCAATGACCCTCTATTCCACTAATCTTTATTAAAATCACAATTAGTAGCCCCTTAAGCCACAATCCCTGAAAACCAACCTCTACATAAAAGACAATGGTGTGGGAATTCCTTGTGAACCATGTTTGTATAAAAAATCATCATCTATATGGTACAATTTACAACACACATAGGAAAATGTTTCATTTACCCCCATCTATAGATTTTGACCCTTGACAATGGCTTGTTCCATGAGAGTCACCCCTAGTGTGTGAAAAGGTGAAATGGCCTCCACATTGTCGACATTCGAACAATTTTATATGTGATACCTATGTAGTGGAAAAATAAATTAGTTGTAGAGAGAAAAATATGTGGTTGTGAATTTGTGTTTCTCAACAAGTTTTGAACCCTAAAGTAGGTCCATCTTTAGGATACACTTCATAAAGCTTCTGAATTTCTTAAAATGGTGGCCATATCTCACATGTAGATTACATTTTCCTAATGCAGATCCTTTGTGTTGGTTTAGGGAACCATGATGTCTAGTAAGCCACATATAAACTTGTAGTGGCTTTAGAACCTGGATTTTAACCCTAACCCATGACATGGTCCAAGAGAGTCGTCCATGGTGTTACAAATTTTAAAATACCGACCATATCACCTTGATTGCGAGGAAAAGTACCTTGAAATCGAATTGACCATATGTTATTTATATAAAATGTCGACGAATCCTCTTAAATTATTCTACAACAAATATTTTCAATCGAACAAATCACCCACCTTGATAATTCCTTTATTTAAAAGAAATTTGGCTGAGATGATTGCCAATTGATAAAGCATTCCCATGAACATACCAACACTCCTCCTGATAGATGAATAGGTGTCTATCTAAGAAAAAGGCACTGACTGCACTTTGCCAAGGATTCGTTGAGGGATTAAATCCCTCGCTAACTACCACAGAATTCCTTAGTACCGAGAGAAACCCTTTCCCACTACCCTCTAACCCTATGGAAATTTCCATGATATCAAATTCAGACATGGACGATATGCCGTTGAATCTCATGTACACCAAGGATCTAGCAGGTTGCAAGTCCAACAATTGCAGGCACCGCTTTGTAGTAGCATCGTCGTTGTCTTGGTAATTGGAGTGCTTCATTGACATCGATGGTAGAAATAGAGGTCCAATCAGATACACGAGAGGTAATTTATCCATCGCCTATCTACTCTACAATGTGTCAATAAACAGAGCTTTGAGCTTGTAGAACATATTGAATAGAATACCCAAAGCCTTGGGGACATTGGTTCCTCTAGCCATGAAGACTTTGTAGAAAGTGTGGATTTTGATCTTGAGGGCTTGTGCGATATGCATGGTCAGTAATGGAGGGAATCCGAGGGTATCCAATATCAATTCCTCTTCATTGAATTCGTAGCCCTGAGAGATGAGGACCAAGGTGTAGTGCATAAATCCAAGCGTGAATGTTGAAGCTATGAAGGGAACATAATTAGGGAGTTTGAACTTGGCGGTGAACTCTAAAGTAGGAGTCATTGAGGGATCTGTGATAATGGTGGAAATGGGAGGCCGTGATGTGGAATATTTGATCAGATCGATCATGAGGAGATGTCCAAGGGAATCCATGGAATGCCCAATGGCTTCCCACTATGTAAAAAATGAATCTTTTTCCTCGTTTCTCTTCCCATATTATGAAGATCGACAGATTCTGGAACATGACATGATGGGATGGGATAGATCAGTGATCTCTTGAAGAAATTCGACCTACCACAATGGCTTCATAAAATTCGACCTTATTGGAAGCAACAACATGACTAGGAGGGCGAGGATAACTCACGAGATGCATAATAAAACCAATAATACATTCCAGGAACATGAAGAGGACACGAAGCAAGAATACGGGAAGACACATGGAAAAAATTGATTCGAGGGATTTATCACGATGGTGGATTTTAAACTCTGCGAATTAAGGTTTGGTTATGAAGGTGGGATATTATGGTTTTAGGTGGATAGAATGTGACAAGAAAATGAGGTTGAATTTAGGCGACCTATGTAGGTGACCTCAGGGAGTGGAGGACTGGTGTGGACTCTAGTCTCTATCTCGTCTCTTTCTCTCTTCATGGTGTTCCTTCTTATAATTATTGGATGTTCAAAGGTATTCCTTTGTTATTCCCTATAAAGGTCTTGTCTATAATTTTAATAAACTTGATTGGAGTCTATACAATTATGTGCATCAATGTGAATCAAGGCCCATCTCTATGAGGTCTGTGGGTTTGTAATTTCATCAAAAAACTAGGGTCCATCTCTGTAAGAGGTGTGGGTTTGGAATTTTGGCACAATCTTGGGGTCCTTTCCAATATATATATTTTTTTAATTTGGGTCATTTGTTCTAGAGTTGAAAAAATAATTGTGATGGTAATTATAACAAGGAGATAAAAATAATTCTTCACATAATGAACAACTAGATAGAGGATTTCACATGAACTATTTAGCATTTAAGTATTCACTTGGAATAAAGATGAAATGAAAGAAAAATATGATAAATTGGTGAAATATCATGAAATGTATTTCATATGATTCTTATTTTTTCTATAGGGTCGTAGTCTTGATCAATAGGTCTCTCCAATATTATCAGCAAGTTATGTCAAATAAAAAGATCTTGATGAAGAGACTGTGCATCAAACCATTTTTGCATTGAAAAAACAACCCCTTGGTTCAAAAGGAGACAAAATAGAGCATGTCATGTCCCAAATTTTGCATTGGGTCACAATGGCCTAATCACATTTTCCAAATTCATTAGAGTTTGTCAAATTGATGCTAAGGGTCAAATAATTACCAAGGAGGAAAATTACTAATTTCCTAGGTTGGGGGTGGAAGCTTTGGGATTTGGAATAAGGGGGACAATGAATGATGTTTGAACATTAGAATGGAATAAATATTTAATAAAGGAGCTAAATAAATAGAACATTGAATTGGAAATGGAGCATGGAGACACATGGAGACTATGGGTCCCACACAAGCTAGAAATTTTGTGCCACATGGCATTCTCCTCTTGCAATTTCGAATCCATGGGAAGCCTAAATGTTCTTGGATGAGTTAGAAGGCTAATACACTTTTCCATATGCATAATAGGTCTAATTTGGGACGAAATGTAACTTACATGGGAGAGGAAGAGTCACATTAGAGGAAATTTCAACTCAAAATGGGCCTCCTAAGGAAAATTAATAAAATAATATTAATTAATTTTGGAGGAAGAAAAAAAAACTACATTTTTGTTTGTATTTTCGACAAATCTCCTTGTGTTTTTACTCAAATTTTGATCGGGAGATATTGTTGGATGTAGAATTTAATTCCACATCCAACGAGTACCCACTCGACATACTTTTGATGGGCCCCGCTACCACAAAAACAAGAAATACCTGAAAACATGTGATGATGATGTCATCATCACATTTTTTCAGGTATTTCTTGTTTTTGGGGTAGAGGATCCCGTCAAAATTATGTCAAGTGGGTATTCGTTATATGAAGAATTAAATTCCACATCCAACGAGCTCTCCCGAATGAAATTTGAGTAAAAACACAAGTAGATATGTCGAATATACAAACAAAAAAAAGTAGTTTTTTTTATGATACCTATCCCCAGATTTATATTAAAAATTTGTTTAAAAGTTGCTCCCTTTTTGAATTTCAAATCATTTTGATTGGCTAATACATGATGACTTGGAATTTGTATTATTTTTGGAATGCCCATTTTAAATTGAATTTTCCTCTAATTTTTGGAGCTAATGAGACACTTGGACTAGATTCCCCAGATCTATGACAACAATGATGAAGATGCTATGACACCTATGACACAAATTAGATATGAAGGATGAAATATGACATATATCACATGCCAATTCAAAATAGAGCATCCTATAGAGCTCTCATGTGAGTTGGGGAAGCTCAATGGGTTCCTACTCAAATTGGGGGAAGATGGAAGGCCAGGAAAGGGAGGGCATATGGAAAATCATGAGCACACACCCAAATTCGAATTGGATTGAGTTTTTGGATATATTGGGAACCTTAGAAGCATAAGTATGTTTATAAAATATAGGAATTAACCAATATAATAGCTTTTGTTCATTTGACAAATTGTCATTTGTGAATTGTGAGAGTTAGTGGATGACTAGTTTTCTTGCCTTGGCCAATTTCGAGGGTGAAAGATTCCCATCGAAGTTGGTGTTTAGAGAGGCCACTCAAGTCTTTCATGGATATTTAATAGAGTTTTGTTTGCAGGTTTAATCTACATGGAAGCTCACGGTTCCTTCTATTGCAACACTTTCTCTCAACCATTTCCAGTTTTTATTGCATATTCTTGCTCATTGAGGGATTGCGCTTTGGGTGAGCTATTGATATATTTGGGGAATATTATAATTCCCATTATCTTATGTTATGATTTATATTCTCCATATTTCATGTTTAGAAGACTCTCAGGTCGAAATACCCAAAATAATTCATGTAAAAATGTTGAACAATGAAGAAATAGTGTCATCTGCCCACTATCTTGTCATGAACCATTGTAATGATGACGATTTCGAATAAGGAGAGAATTTAATTGTACATTTATGATTGTAATCAGTTAAATATTATATTTTATTAATTCTCATAAAGTTTCAAGTCTAAATACCCAAGAGTTGTATGTCAAATTGATTTTTAATGAGCAAATAATGACCATTTCCACTCTATTTTGATATATTCCATGGTAATGATGATTAATTTGAATGTAGGAATGTATATATGATAAATGTATGATGCATGTACTTTAATTAATTTTTATTACAAATTTCATGTTCATTAATTAAGAATTGGAATCCATTTTACTCATTTTTATTGCATTGGGAGAAGATTTGGTGCATTTTCCACAAGGGCCAAAATTGTGATTTGGGAGCTGTTTTGGAAAGAGTCATAAAATTCTGTACAAAATGAATCATGGTGCATATGAGACTTTATAAATTTCCCTTACACATCCCCTTCCTATTTTCATAAATTCGAGTGACTTTGAGACCATTTGAGAAGCCCTTTCTGGCAATTACATAAGGGGAATTGGAGCCCCAATTTGCTAGTGAAGACTCCTACTTTGAATAGAACATTAAACACATTTAAAGAAGTAATTGGGTGGTCATAAAACATCCCTGAAAAATAATATTTATGTTCTAATATCATTCATGTACCTTCTGAGAAAATTTGGGAGCATTTGGGTCAATTTGGAGGTCTAGACATCAAAACTAGTTAAGGTTGAAATTGGGGAAAAAAGTGAAACAATTGGTCATTAAAAAAAATCAAAAAGTGACATTACAGTGGTATCAAATCATGATCTTGGTGCCTAATATGGTATGATATTTATTAGCACAATAATTCAGGGACCACCATTATATATTGATACCCAAAAGTTCTTTTGTTGAAGAGGAAACTATGACTAGGGTTGAAAAGGGAACCCATATGATGGTAAGGAGCATATACAATTCATGGAACCTATAATTGAAGGCATGACCAAGAATATTATGAAAGGGTTATAATTGTTGGCTATCCAAGGTTGGAGAAAATATATTGATTTTAAGAAAACCAAGGGGGAAAATGCATCAACTTGCTTGAAGGAGAAAAAGGAGGAGACCCATGAACCACCTAGTTGTAAAATAGGTGAAGTAGAAGAAGTAGTACATCAAGAGGATAGAAATTCAATCCCAAGTGACTCTAAAAAAGATAAAGAGACATCACATGATTATGAAGAAGTTTCTATTGAAAATACTGAAGATCATTTCGAGACACATTCTACCTTGGAAATGAAACAAAGAGCATCTACTGATGTATGCTTGAACTATGAAGGGGTACCCATTGAGGGGTGCTCACAACTCTATGTTGGTGACATAGAGATTAGATTTCAAAATGTTTATGCAATCCAAATTTTTACTAAACATGAAAATGAATACCTTGTAGCAGTTGAAGAAGAAACAATATCAACTTCCCCATCACCACTTGAGATTCATGAAGTTTGTCCAAGCAAGAAGGAAGAAGATGAGGAGGTTGATTTGCAAGAGCCTAATTTTCTTGAAGGGTCCTTAAATATGAATTAAAATAATATCCAAGAGTCCCTTAGCATACTCCATGACACTCAAGCATTAGTGTCAAATTCTTGTTGGAGAGCTACTTCATTGGAGGAAACATCCTTCCTTGAAGACATGGAGAAGATTCAAAGAGCAATGTGGCACATCAAAGGTAATTTCACGTCTTTGGTTTTTGATAGAAACCATTTGTTTGAGATTAATGAATTGTTACATGATGCATACTTGAATAATAATGAGGATAATCATAAGCTCACAATTCAAAATGAGCAACTTCTTAAAAAGTTGCAAGATACTTGTTTTTCCTCCCATATTTCAAAGTGTCAAATGGTAGATTGTTTGGAGGATTCTCATGACATGGTTGATCATGACAAATGTGGAAATTTGAATCTTCTTGATGTGTTTGAAGATGAACTTGAATAGATCCAAACACTTGATATGGTGGAATAGGAACTTGAATTGTCTCTTGATGAAGGTTATGCAATTTTTAAAGAAGAGCATGATTCCTCTACATTGGGACCAATCTATGACAAAGGTTTCACACTATTTAAGGAGATGCATGATACTACACATATGGATCCTTCCCATGATGAAACTTCTACACTTTTTGATCATTTGGGTGAGTTAGTTCATTCTCCTCATCCTACAATTCCATGTTTTGCAGCATTAGTCTCAATGAAGTATGGGTGAAAGGGTTATTTTTTATGGTACCACATGAGGAGTATGGAACTCCTAGATCTAGTTTTTATGATGACATGGTTGTAGCACATTTTTATTCACATTTTTAGCAGAATCCTTTGTTACTTTATGACGATGCACATCTACATAAAATCATATATTTTAGATTCATATTCTACCTTAACTGTTCTACCACCCTGGAAGAAGTTGGGTACCATACTAAACTTCAATTCAGCATATCACCCACACTCTGATGAACAGACCGAAGTAGTCAATAGGAGTCTAGGAAACATGTTGAAAAGTTTGATCGGGGAGAGTCCTAAGCAGGGGGATAGAGTAGTAGCTCAAGCTGAGTTTTCCTATAATGATTCACCAAACCAGAGTACAGGGATGAGTCCATTTCAAATTCTGTATGGAATGCATCCAAGAGCAGTGTGTGAACTTCATGAATTAGGTCAATTGGAGAAATGAAGTGTTGATGGTGAAGAGTTTTCTACGAGGATTAGTGAACTCCAGGAGCAAGTGAAAGCAAGGTTATAGCAAAGTAACACCAATTACAAGGCCAAAGAAGATTCCAAAATGAGAGAAAAGAACTATGAAGTAGGAGATTTGGTCTTAGCATATTTGAAGAGAGACAGGTTTCCAAAAGGGGAGTATAACAAGCCGAAGATGAAGAAGATTGTACCCTATAGGATAATCAGAAAATTTTCAGCAAATGCTTATGAATTAGAGATGCCTACAAGAGTGGGTATTTCTTCAATATTTAATGTAGAAGATCTATATCCTTATGTAGCAGGTGACATTGGAACCTTTGCAGAAGGTGAAGATCCTATTGAAGACTTACAATGGGTGGGGCAGATTCCTGTGGCACAAGAGAGAGAGAGAGAGACAACTGCTGTCAGGATATTTTTTCCTATCATTTATCTAGGGAAAAATTTGAGGGATTGAAGCAAAAAAGGGAATACCTATCTCATAATATGATGGTGACGATATTTCAGCGTAACAATGCCCCCCCAAAGTATTATGGCTAGAGGGAAATGATATGAATAATACTTTGATAGAAGAAGGTATAGTATCGAGGTAAAGGTCCAATGGTTGGAACTTCTCAAGAATCACAAAATTTCTGTAGCACATTTTGATACATGTCCCAAATGACTCACAACAGGGCTATCGACCAATACAACGTAGATCCATGTGAGATACAAAAAAGTCATGGCTACTAAAATACAACGCAGATCCATGCGAAGAAGAATCAAATTTGGGCATAGCTACCAGACATACAATGTAGATCTATGTCATACATACACAAATCTGAGCACATCCACAAACATAAAAATGTGGATCCATGCTAGGACTCATACAAAATACTCCATCACAACCTAGGGAAAGCAATGAGCGCTTCAACAGATACCGAGGGTCTTCATCTCGTCTTCCACAAAGTAAAAATCTATTGCAAGCCACTACTCTAATGTCCCCTAGAGTAGTGACTTGTAATAGTATGAGACCTAGAACTAGGATCCATTTAAGGTTCTCAGTTAAGATGTCTCATCATACCAAGATTTATGAAAAGCTTGAGGGAGCTAATAACTTCTGAGCCTGGAAGTATAGGATCTCCCTGGTCCTAGAACAAAATGAGTTGGACTCTTACATCAATGAAGAGGTTCCAGTTCCAGAGGGAGATGAGGCTAAGGCCTTACACAAGAAGAAATTTGTCATGGCTAAGAGGATTATTGTTGATTCAATCAAGGATCACCTCATACCATAGGTGTCCTCCCTAAATACACCTAAAGCTATGTTTGATGCCCTGACCAATCTGTTTGAAGGAAAGAACATAAACTGAAAGATGACTTTAAGGAACCAGTTGAATAATGTGAAGATCTAGAATGCAGAGACCATACAGTCATACTTCACAAGGGTCTCCCAGATCAAAGAAAAACTTGAAGTAGTGGATGAAGAAGTGGAGAATGCAGATATTGTAATGACCACCTTGAATGGTCTCCCTATGACATGGGACTCTTTAATTCAAGGGATCTATGCTAGAAAGAAGCTAGTCAAGTTTAGCAGACTATGGGAAGAATGCTTACAAGAAGAAGCTCGGATAGCAGCTTGAGAAGAAAAGATGGGAAGTGAAGATCGAATGGACCACCATAATCTTTGGGAGACGTGCACAAGGAAAGAACGTGAAGACGACATTTCCCAGCAGTGAGAGAAAGGCTAAAGGAATACTGGAGATTGTACACTCAAATGTATGTGGACCTATGTCTTCTAGTTCATTAAGTGGATATGTGTACGATGTTTCCTTTATAGATGATTTCTCATGTAAAACTTGGATATATTTCTTGAAAGGGAAAATTAAAGTTTTCAGTAAGTTCAAGGAATATAAAGCCTTGGATGAGAACCAAACCGATAGAAAGATCAAGACTCTATGGTCAGATAATGGTGTAGAATTCACCTCAGAGGAGTTCAAGGAACTCTATAGAGAATCCGAGATTAAGAGGGAGTTGAGCACTCCATACAATCGTCAAAAGAATGGGGTTGCAAAACAAAAGAAATGAACCATCATGGAGGCATCAAAAGCTATGTTGCATGACCAAGATATTCCCAAGCACCTTTGGGCAGAGACAACAAGAACAACTATGTATGTATAGAACCATACTCCTCATCGAGTACTTGGCAATAAGAATCATGAAGAGGATTTATTAGGAGAGAAACCCGAAGTAATTAATATAAGAATATTTGACTTCCCGGTGTACGTACATATCCCAAAGGAGAAAATAACCAAGCTCGATCCTTTTGGGAAGATGGGTATATTCATAGGATACAGTGATACATCAAAGGCCTATCGTATATAATTCCTAAGATTCATGAAGATCAACATCAGTAGAGATGTAACCTTTGATGAAGACTCATCATACTTCAGATCCAGGAGGACACCTATTTAGGAGGTCGAGGAACCCGAAGAGACACGATTCTGAGATATGTAAATTGGAGAAGCAATTCCAAAGGACCATGAAGATCATGAAATGGCAGAACCACTAGAGACGAAAGAGACATTCCTTGAGAAGGACTCCCAGAATAGGAAACCAACATGGGCACGAGAGCTCATATAAGAAGTTGAAAGGTGTGGCGCTATAGAAGGAATACATAGAGAGAGAAAAAGGGAAAAGCCTTACAATTGCTATGTGGATCTGTTGTGTGACATCATTGACAGAGAACCTTCCGTCTATGAAGAGGATACATAAAATAAAGAATGGAAGGATTCTATGATCGAGGAATATCATTTGATCATGAAGAATGAGGTCTGGGAGATAGTTCTAAGACTGAAAAAGAAGTCCGTCGTGAATTCAAAATGGCTTTACAAGATCAAGCATGCTATAGATGGAAACATCGAGAAATACAAGGAAATATTTGTAGCATGAGGCTTCTTACGTAAATAAGGCATAGACTACAAAGAGACATTTGCACCCGTGGCAAGGTAGTCTTCCTTTAGGATGATACTTGCATTGGAAGCATTTATGAAATGGATAATACACCAAATCAATGTCAACACAGCTTTCTTGAATGGTTTAGTTGAAGGGGAAGTATACATGGAACAACCACTAGGATTTGAGATGCATGACAGGAAGACCCATGTGTTAAAATTAAAGAAGGCCTTGTATGGATTGAAACAAGAACCAAGGAAATGGTACAAAGTGATGGATAGAGTACTGATGAGCTTAGGATTTACCAAGAGTAAAGTGGATTCCAACCTTTACTTCAAGGTTGAATACGGAAAACCAGTGATACTCCTGCTATATGTCGATGACTTGCTTCTAAAAAACAAAGAAGAACTCATAAAAGATACAAAGAGGATACTTGCCACAAAGTTCGACATGAAATATCTTGGTATGATGCACTAATTTTTAGCCATGGATATGTGGCAGAGTGAAGATGGGATCTTCCTTGGTCAAGGAAAATATGCAGTCAAGATTCTGAAGAGATCCAGAATGTTGGTCTGCAAGTAAATAGCCACACCTATGGAATCTAACTTGAAGCTTCTGAGTGATGCTTCATCTGAGTTGGTTGATGCCACAATGTATCGTCAGATGATTGGCTCATTGATGTATCTGATGAATACGAAACCATACATATGCTTTGTGGTGAACACCTTGAGCTAGTTCTTGATAGATTCGAGACATGTTCACTCGATAGCTGCAAAGAATATACTAAGGTAACTAAAAGGTACAGTGGATTATGGACTCAAATATGAGGTGAATCAGAATATTAACCTACACGATTATGTTGATTCATATTGGGAAGATAGCACCACTAACGGAAAGAGCACCTTAGGTTGCTTCTTCATTTTGGGATCTGGCATGATCTCTTGGATCAACAGGAAACGATCATACGTGGCGCTAAGTACAAATGAGGCAAATTATGTTTCCACTTGCTCGGTTAGTTGCGAGGCATTGGGGCTTCGAAAGCTACTGCCTAACTTATTTGATCTCCAGTTGTATGTGACTTGTATCTTCTGTGACAATCAAAGTTGTGTGAAGCTGTCGAAAAACCTCATGTTCCATGAAAAGTTGAATTACATTAAGATCAAGTTCCACTATATCAAGGATATGGTGCAAATAGGAGCACTGAAGCTTCAGTACATGGAAATGGATGAGCTGATAACTGATGTGTTAAGAGGAAGACTAGGTGTGATCCAGAACGAGACCCCTCAAAAGAGGGAGTGATGTGTTCTAGAATAGCTAGAGAGACAATTTTTCTAAGCATAAAATATTGGTGAATATAATAGGTTTCTCAGATGTAATCAGTCCTGTAGATTATCCTTGGATGTAATAAGTCTTGACGAAGCTCACAGGTTATCCTCAGATGTAATCAGTCCTAATATATTATAGATTCATAATATCTCACATGGGAAATGAGACAAGTTGTCAGAGTGGGAAAATCCAGGTGAAGCAGGATGCTCAGACGTAATCATTCACATAGGTTGTCCTCAGATGTAATCAGTCGTGGTGAATCTCGCAGGTTATCCTTGGACATAATCAGTCTTAAGACGGGTTATCCGAATGTAAATATGATCCCTGGCGTGGTAAGCAGGTTATTCGGATGTAATAAATATTGTGGGTTTTTTGAGTGTAAAACAAGCCCTAGCATGGTACATAGGTTACTAAGATGTAATACACCCCAAAGGTTGTCTCAACAAAAAATATCCTGGACACATGTTGTTCAGATGTAATAATTCCTTGAGGTTGACCTAGAATGTAAAAGTCCTGATGTAGCAAGTTGTTTGGTCATAATCAATGCTTGTGTGTGTGTGTGTGTGTGTGTGTGTGTGTGTGTGTTCCCATGTTGAGATGATAAGGTCACGAAGCATGTGAGGTGCACTTAGGCGGTTCTCATCTATTGGTAGAATGTAGGTTGACCATGGATGCTCTGTGTACTATGTTTTGTTTTGTGCAGGACAAACGAGATGATATGGATACGACACAATGAAGGTAGAAGATGCATGTTATTACCATGAAAATGTAAAGAAGGTCATTGACAGTTCCTATACAATATGTGATGAAGACCTGGTTGAGGACTAGGCCTACATCCAACATGAAAAAGGACTTGATGTGTAGAAACTTTGATGATAGATAGTATTGTTCAATGATTAATAATAATATGATGATGCAAACAACTATGATGATGAATCTATGAGTCCATGATGATGACTCCGCGATGAAGACTTGATCATATGTGTTGAAGACTGTGGAAGAGAGAGAATACCTTCCTAGTTTAGAGGGAGTGTTGATGTATTTGTAACTTCAAAAAATATTTTGATGTATATTATCATTGTATGTTGTTGTACCCCCATTAGAGATGTGTTTACCTCCTTGTGGGATGTCTTAATTGTGTCTAGACTTTGATGTACAACCTCCGTTGTAGGTCGGGGAAATATTCCCCAGTGTGGCATCATGTAATATGTATTGGGGTCTCCCTAGGAGAAGTAAGCCCTGCTAGTGGAACAGGTCGACCCCAGCCATGTGTTTGGTCAGCCACTTTATTAGTGTAAATATGGAGGAACTCTCCCTCATTTTATACACACCACACACTCTCAAGTTTGCATGAGAGAGAAAGAGAGACAAAGGGAAGAGAGATAGATAGCTGCTAAATACTTCTTATCACTGTTTTTTATCATCTTACTATTCCGAGGTTTTCTCCTTTATGGTTTTCGCAGTGAAAATATTGGTGTCTTGTGTATCTGTTATCTTGTGCATTTAGATGTATTTATTATTCTTTCAGACAAAGATCATAATTAAGCTATTAAATATCCAAAAAAACTAACAAACTCATGTATGTAAGCTTTTGAATACTTAATAAGATCGAACTTCTCATTGGAAGTGGCCCGAAGATGTATCTCAGGAGAGGTGAACTTTGTTATCATCTACTATTTATCAATTTCATGGTTTGCATACTATTTAGTAAGATTAACTTGTGGGTAGGATATGCATCTGAATGTACAATCATATCGAAATTTTTATTGAAATAAGAGAGAAGGAACAAAAAAATTAAATTACATTGAATTTCATAGATCTTGTTTCAAAAACTGGAAAAGGTATGAGTCATCCATCAATTTCTTTGCTATGCTTTATTTTCAAACGACTTGATACAAGTGAAACCATTAGCAAGTAAGGGTGAAAAATAAAAAAATAAAAAAGATCTGAAATAAGTTAAGAACACAATCATTTCAAGTATAATTCATATGGGTTTTTTCTAAAGAATTTTTTTTGAAAACTAAAAAAATTAGATAAAGAAGATAAAGAGCCCTTAACAATGAAAGAATTAGATAAAGAAACTAAAGATCCCTTAGAATTAAAAGAGGTCAAATGGAGCTCAAGAGTAGAGTGGCATGGATAACAGAGGACGAGAATAAATGTAGTAGATAAAAAGAATGTTATGGAGTCTCCACGTGGATATGAGGAGACCTCTTTGAAGGATTAAGGCTTAGATGATAAGTAACATTTTCAATCTCTACTTAAATAACACGATGCCAATAATGAAGGTTGTGAGACACTTTTTCATTTTTCTTTATGTAAATATGGAACCAAGGATTATGATGAATGAGTTAATGTCTATTCTATTTATGTAAATATGGAACGAAGGATTATGATGAATGGAACGAAGGATTATGATGAATGAGTTAATGTCTATTCTATTCTGCAATATTTGAGGGAAAAAATTCTAAGCCTCGATGGCTAGGTAATTGAATTTTAGCTTTGTTTGTTTTCATGAGTTTCTAGAGGAGGTACTCGTTATATTGGTCAAAGAATAAGTATTTTATGGAAACAAATTGGGAGTTATGAATGCTACATCCATAGCTTTGATCCCAAAGAAGAGTTGTTCTTTTTTTGAAATTTTCAAGCCAATTTCTCACTTTTATACTGATACGTCTAAACAAAGAGCCAACAAAATTTACACTCCAGCTTGTCATCCCTCCAAACGCCGGAATGAAAAACATCATTCGACTAAGAAAAGAAAACATAATAACAAAACCCATTTTTAAATTAAGAGCTTAAAAAAGATTGATATTAATTTTAAATTTCAAGAGTAACTACAGCAGTCACGAAATCACAGTCCACAGAGGCGTCTTGAGGTCTCTGAATCTGAACGGCATCCCACTCTCCAAGTGGAGTGTTCAACATGGGAGGCTTCAACATATAGAAGTTGATAGCATCATCACGACCTTTAGCGCTAACGAAAATCATGTCACGCCACGCTGCGCAAGTCGTAATCGTTTCTAGGGTTTCTGGAAGAGAACCCGCTGCCCTCCATTCGTTTTCCTTGGAGTCATATTCCATTACTCCCTCCTCCTTGTGGAACCAATAGAAGTGGCCGGCCAAAGAACAAAGCGTACATCCGAACACTGTATCCCGCACCGTCAACATATTTTCAACAATCGTCCAAGTGCCACTTTCTGGATCGTAAACATCCGCAGTGGCGAACCCATCAACCAACTCGTCATTGAAACCACCAATAACGAAGAATTTGCCGTCATTGAAAGCACCTAAGCAGCAGCCCCGCGTTCGGTTCATATCAGGAAGAACGTTCCACTGATCTTCGTCCACATTGTAAACTGCTGCTCCTCGCACAGCTTCTGAATATTCCATGTTCATTCCTCCGCCAACGTAAATGAGTCCTTCGGGGGAGACGGAGCAAGCGGAATACATTCCAATTGGCGGCATGTCTGCACCGCGGCTCCACCTACCAAATGCGAAATCATAGATGAAAACGGTGTGGAGTTCGTCTGAGACGTTGGGGTCCCATCCACCTATCAAAATAAGCTTCCGGTTTACACAAACGCAGCGGCAAAAGCGTGGAATTCCATGATGATCGCCAGGGAAGTGGGGAATGCGAGGGAGTGTTTCCCAGGTATCTTGGTGAGGGTTATACACACTAATTCTAAAAGATTCCATGGAATAGCGACGAGTTTGATAATCATAAGGGTGCCGCATCTCCATCAAACAGATACACTGCTCAGAAATCTCAAGATTTTTTCTATCTTCATAGAAATCGGGATCCTTGACCGTGGCACGCCAGCTTTTGCAGACGGCTGCGAGGTTGTTGTGGGATGTGTAAGGCACCCTCAGCAGACATAGTCGACCTACTTCCTCTGGAAGGGCCGGAAAAAGATCCATAATCAAAAGGCACCACCCACTGACCGAATACAAAATGATTCTGTTGGAGAGGAGTACTAAGATGAGACTTGCGATTTAACACCGTAGGCAAGCCTCTTTAAATACTAAAGGTCACCCGTGAAATGCGATTTTTTCTGGTCAAGACCCTTGAAACGGGGGCTCGGCTTAAGAACGGGTACATATGTTCTAGTTTCAAAATAACAATAAATAGATTTGAATCGTAGAAAAAAATAATTAATTATTATTAATTGAGTTGTTTTTATTTATTTCCCAGAGTTGTTTTTATTGTTTTGTTAGGTAGGAAGATTACAACACCTCACCATATTAGATCATTTTTGTGGTCGACATTTATTTTCGCTTATTAAAAAATTTATTTTTTATTAATAAAAATAACTTTACGAAAATGATTTTTTTTATTTTGTGTTACAAAATCTCTCCCATAATATTCACTATCACTGTTATTTTTTGCCGACATGTTACAAACGTTACATCACGTTACAAAATCTCTCCCCCATACTCGACTGTAGAGCTCCTCTCGACGTAATTAATTATTATTAATTGAATTGTTTTTGTTTATTTGCATTCCAATATTATGAATAAAAGGTAGTTCGATCGGGGCGATGGACCCCGGTACCTATGGCCAGATACCTTTGCATCACTTCAAGGTCCCTAGAAGCTATACTTTGCATCCCTCCATCAAATTACATAAGAAATTAAAATTATTATTATAGTAATCTTAGGTTCTATTTTATCTTGTTGGTTTAGTTGTGGTTAACTTGGTGGATTTATCAGATTTTTTTTATGAGCTCTCTACCAATTTTAAAAGTGAGGTTGTTTTGGGTATTTAAAATTGAAAATTTGTGAGTTGATATATTCCAAATGTAATAAAGGAGAGGAGTAATGAGACCAAAGAAAAGAATTGACCACTTAATCAACCTTAGCTTAATGATGAATGGCAATCTTAGTGAATGATTGAACATGGATGGTCATGATTAAGTTTGATTGACTATGGTTTATTGTGGCATATAATAGATGATCATGCTTCACCATGGTTGATTGTTGGTGACCATGCTTAACAACTTTTGACTATGCATTACTATGGTAGAATATGGATGACCATGGTTGACCCTATTTGACTATGTTTTAACCATGTTTGATTATAGTTTAAAATGTTTGACTAATATGGTTTTCTATGGTTGACCATGCAGACTATGCCATCTCATGGTTAACTATACTTGAATATCTAACCATGGCTATGATGGGTGACCATGATGAACCATAGTTGACTATGGTAACCATGTATGTTATCATTGACCATGTTTAAATATTATCAACATGTTTGACCATGTGTAACACTGGATGTTTATGGTTGACTTGCCACTATAGTTAACCATAGTGGGATATAGTTGAGTATCATTTTACCGAGTTTAATTTTTCTTTGGTTGAACATGGTTGACTATACTTTAATATAGTTCACAATGCATAACTTTAGATAAAATTATAATCCCATAATGTTAATCCATGACCCTCTCTTTTCTATTATTACAAATTTATCCATGAGTGGAGTGCCATAGTAATGTTTCAATGATATGACATAGTTCTTTTCCACAAAATGGACTACCATAGGTTTTTTTAATAAACATTAATATTAACCATTAATTAATAATTTTAATAGATACATTTGAAAGGTAAACATTTGATGTGTTGGGTGACATTTTTAAAATGTTATAAAAATATAGAGTATTTACGAAAGTTCTAGGAACCAAAAATTTTATTTCCATTGTTCAAAGTCCTAAAAAGAATTTAAGTCTTCTTATATATATAATTTTGTGAACTTACATAATATTCTTATATTATTATTTTAGGTGACATACATAACAAACATGACACATCACACCCACATGTGCTATAGAACATTCCTATCAATGAACTATTCTTTCCATTGTCATCCTTTCTCTTCTTATTATTGGGATGACATGAGTGGGCCTAATGGTTAAAAGCATGTGTTTCCTCTTAGGAGGTCACAGGTTCAAATCCAGAGGGGGGTAGTGTGTGTACACCTCTATAGACTTTAGTAGTTAAATCGTTGCGCAGAGGGGGTCTCTTGTCCCACAAACAAGGACTCTCATACACCAATTTGGTGTCTCCCTTAGCGGTGACCTTAAAAATAGATTATTATTATTATTATTATAGAATGTTCCTATCAATACAACTAGGCTTTCCATTGTCATCCTTTCTCTTGTTATTATTGGGTTGTAGAATGTTCCTACCAAGACACTTAGGCTTTCCATTGTCATCTTTTATCTTCTTATTACACGTTAAAGGATTAAGCATATTAGTTTTAGGGGTTCATACAGAATGGCATATAAGTGGTATCACAATTTGATTTTATTTCTCACTTGTTATTTGTTTATGGCATCATTATTTTTTAGCATGGTTCTCTTAGAGAGATGATTCAATCACAAATACATAGTAAATCCTTATTGTATAGAAACACATATGGAAACAAATATGAAAAAAATCATGATACTGCCTTGTAATGATTTCGAAAGAGATGTATCATTCTAAGTTCTTTATACACTGCAAAACTTAGATTAAAGAGGAGTCGTCCTAGCCAAAGGGAAACCCAAATAATATTTGATATCGAGAAGCACAATAAGAACAAGAGAATGTGAGCTTGTTCTCTTTAGAAAGAACATGGCTTAATTTATATACCAATACAAAGTGTCCACCCAAGATGAGAAAATATAATAAATTTACTAATGCATGAAGCTCTTGAACGAGCAATTAAATGTCCACACATAATTATGCTAAAGTCAAACAAAAAATAGAAATGACGATCCTAAAATGGTTTTTAGTTGACTTGGATAATGCATGCATCCTCTTAGGGAAGATGCCTAGGTTGCGTACATTGTATAATTATGCCAAAGTCAAACAAAAAAATAGAAATGACGATCCTACAATGGTTTTTAGTTGGCTTTTAGTTGATTTGGATAATGCATGCATCCTCTTAGGGAAGATGCCTAGGTTGCGTACATTGTATATGCATGATCCACTAAGCTATACATTGGCTTTGAGAAGGGGCAGGCCACCTTGGGTATATTTTTTTGGGACCTTTATCCATTGTTCCTTGCAATTGAGTTTGAAAAAATATTTTATTTCTAATCAATGTAGGAGTGAGAGTTTAGTAAAATAGGATGCCTTGATGTGCTCTAAATAGTCTAAGGGTTGTTATTGTTGAACCAAGAAGAAATATATGGAAAAATGACATGATTAATGAGATAAATTCCCTCCTTGAATATGAGTTTAAAATGGGAAATATGAGACGAGATATCAAAGAAGTTAGGGTGTCATGAATGTGGAGAATCCCTGATTAAAAAATGTCCAAAAATGAGAATGAGAATGATCTCTAGAATCAAACAATGATAGTTGTGTATACGATTGTTTTTTCATTTGTAGTGGGAATATGAATGATGCCTATAACATAATTTGTGTCAAGTAATATCTCAGTAGTATATAGAGAAAAAGAGACGAGGAATATAATGCAATAGTAGTTCTAGGTTGGATTCGCGAGAATGGGGGTTTGTTGTTGCTAGTGGGACTTAAAGAATATGTTTTCACATATGAAACCCTAGCCAAGTGAAATGATGTAGGATATAATGATTTCTTTGAAAAAATCATATGATGGAAGAGACCATATCCCCAAAAAATAAGAATTTGGCATGCATTTGTGTGATATAGAAGGGTAATAGTGATGAGTTGTCACCTCATATCAAATATAGATGAATTGATTTTATATTAGTATAGTTTCCATGGGAGGAGAGGGTGAATGCTGAAAGCGTTGTTTGAAATCACTACTTGTGATAAATATGTGAGATTTTCTATAGATTTTGTTGATGCAATAGTCCGTGGAATGCTTGAGAGCCAATCATTGTGTTGTATAAGTACATGAAGAGTGTACAACCTACTCATTTGTATGGTGGTCGAGTCTTGCAAATATGTAAATCTGAGTGTTTTATTGTAAGATAACTAGGGAAAACCTTCTTGGAAATGCATGGAAACTAGTGCATTGGAGTTGGAAATATGGCTATGGGTGAATGTGGATGATGCTAGAATCTGATTTGTTGCACTAGTCCATATGTGATGGATATGTATTGTCTCCATATCTTAATTATATGGTTTTGGATCCATGTACAATACTTGAACCAATAAAATAGGAAATAAGAAAAATATGAAATGCCTCTAAATGCATGTGGTTTATATAAGCGATTGAAGTGCAACCATAACACTAATGATATTGAGGACATAGTTGTTTGTACTAAAATCAATGATTTTTTTTGGGTGGCTAGTGTGTTTTGTGAACCTGTAATTGAGGTATTGAATAGGTGTCTTCTCTTGTAGATTATTTTCTTTTGGAATAAGTGGAAGAAGGGAAAACATATGATAATGATATATATGTACCATAGGTTGGAATGCGATATAAGTTTTCAAAACAAGTGTTTTGGGCCACAATTCCCATTGAGAGGACTAGGGAGGTAAAGGTAAGACACGTGCTAATCTTCAGTTATTGTAATTGGTCCATGGTTGACTAGTGGACTTGGCAGCTATGTGTTTATAGGTGTTATTTTTTTTTATGATGGTTCATGTGTTGTTGTTAGTAGGGGAGGCCAATGATGAGGTCTAAGAAATTGGGTGCCAAATCCTTGTAGTATACTCTATCATTAAATAAACTAGTTGCAAGGTGATTTAATTGCACTAGTAGTAAAGTAAATAGGGTCCATTCTATTCTATTTCCCCCATCCCAAATGGTAAGGGTAAGAGAGAAGTGTGATAAGTATATTAAGATGATGATCAATGGTTTTTGAAACCAAATTATTTTGAGATATTTTATCAAGGACCATTATGGCTATTTGATCCTTAATTTAGCAATTTTGTATGAAGAGAGAGATGAGAGAGGCATGTGGTAATGTGGTTTTTAGTGAGAAGATTCAAAGATGGATGAAATGTTCTAGGGTTGGTCAATGATACAACTTCTAGATATGGAGAATGTGATTTTTCAGGATGGGATTCTTCAATTTTTTTTTATGTGGTCACTAGACATGGATTGTGAATACTAGGTTGATTATAGAGCTTGCAATATATGATAGAGT
Organism: Pseudotsuga menziesii; assembly: GCA_001517045.1. NCBI lineage: Eukaryota > Viridiplantae > Streptophyta > Pinopsida > Pinales > Pinaceae > Pseudotsuga > Pseudotsuga menziesii. The sequence continues at coordinate 28,124 of LPNX011065237.1, forward strand.
GACTATGAGTAAGACATGAGGGATAACACTAAATTGTTGCAGTGTCCTTGGAGAAACAAAACAATTACTTATAGGGAAATTTAAAGAGGGCCTGGAACTCATAGGAGAACTATGAGTTTGTGGTTCGGAAAAAAAATTATATCTTCATGGTGAAGGATAAGGGTAATGCTCAAATTTGCATTTGGTAGTGGTGTCCCATAGGAAATATTTTTTATGGTACATAATTCAAACATAGGAACTTCATCTTGATGAAAATACAATAATCATTAATTAAATTTAATAATGAGTACCTTGTTTGGATATAGAATTCGTAGTAGAATGGAAAGGTGGGTGCCAACTTTGATAAACAACTACATGGTTTATCCTAGTGCTTGTCTGAGTTGAAACTAATAAACCAATATATTTATGAGGTAGTCTTATTTACCTCACAAAATGCATCCCAAGTTCTAATGTGTTTAGAGGAAGTGGAGGAGTTGGCACTGTCATTATGTTCAATATATACTAATTGTGCCTATTGTTAATTTTGAATAGGCTTGCACCATGCCCTCTAGGTTTTTTCTATCCAAAAGAAGTTGTTGGTCTAGTGTGAGACTAGGGTCATTTTGAAAATAAAGAGTGAGGCTTTGGAACTAGTAATCCATGACCTCACCAATAATACTATTATTATATTTGGGAAGAGTGATCCTAGTATCCAATTAAGAGATAATGGGTTTTGTTCAAAAACAAGATCACAGAGAAATAACAATAAACAATAAACAAGATGTAAATATTTAAGCACATTAAAAGAGAGACACATATATAACGTGGTTCACCTAAGATGGGTTATTTACACATAGAAATTGCCTGTCCTTTATTATTAAACCATCCAACAAAATGAAGGGATACAGCCTGCAACACACGTGCTGAAATTCCTCTTTTCTCTCTCACAATCTCTCTCACAAAATCAAAGAGATCGTTTAACAATGGTACAATACAATCCAATACAAAAGTGTATTGCAATGTATTCCTTTTATAAAGGGAACACCATGGGAAAATACTACAGGATTCCCAAAACCATGGGACACTAAATCATCCATCAATGACCAAGTCATGGCTTTGAAATTACAACATTTTACAAAGCAATTTTTTCTAAATTTTAGCTATGGGGGCACTATCGCCACCCCCCTGGACCCCCCTGAGGAATATAGTGCAGGAGAACTCCCAAACTTCCTACACACTCCCTCTCTAGGTGCTGGGATCTAAAAATGACTAAAATGACATCTCTAAATCAGAAAGATTAGACTCCACAACCAACAATGTCCCACTTGGAGACTAATCACAACAATTCCACCACTATTGCACCTGCTGGACTATGCTCTGAACCTTGGACCTGGAAAATTTCTCATTTTCTCCTTCTTTCATTAAGGCCAACAAAAACCAAGAAAAAACTTAGTGTCTCTCTGGTTACTACCTTTGTCAACATGTTTGCAGGATTCTGGCTAGTATGTATCTTTTCCAACTTTAATAGTTCATCTTCTAGAACAGATCTTATGAAATAGTACTTGAGTTATATATTTTTAGTCTTTAAATGGAAGGTTGAGTTCTTTACAAGATGAATGGCACTCTAGATGTCACTATACAACCTACTATTCTTTTTATTCTTACCCAATTACTCCATGAACCTATGCAACCAAATAATCTCCTTACTAGCCTCTGTAGCAACAACATACTCTTTTTGCATTGTTGAAAGTGCAAAAACCTTTTGCAGTTTAGAAATCCAAAATACTATTGTTCCACCTACAATAAAAACACACCCTATGTTGCTCCTCATGTTGTCTTTATCAACTGCCATATCCGCATCAACCTATCCTTGTAAAACAATTTCTAAACCTCCAAAACATAATCCATGAGAAGTGGTACCTCTCAAATACCTGAGAATCGACTGTACTACCTTCCAATTCTCTTTACTTGGATTTTTCATATACCTTATCACAACTCCCATTGCATGTGTAATATCTAGTCTTGTGCACACCATGACATACATAAATATATCGACTGGTGATGAATAGGGAAAGTTGGACATGTGTTCTATCTCCTCTTGTGTCTTGGGACACATCTCCTTAATTAGTTTGAAATGGTTGGCCAAAGGTGTACTAACCAGTTTTTCATTCTTCATTATAAACCTATCCAACACCTTTTCTATGAACTCACTCTAAGACAATGTTAATTTGTAATTTTTCCTGTCTCCTGTTATTCTCATACCAAGGATTTGATTTACGACACCTGAATCCTTCATAACAAATTATTTAACTAGTTTCCTTTTGAGCACATTTATATCTTGCATGTTAGACCCTAGAACAATCATTTCATCTACATACAATAACAACATAATATATATTTGTTAAATTTGTGAACCATTGATCTACAGGAAAATGATAGCAATTGAGAAGTAGAATTATGCAGTGGAATATCAAAGACAGTTTACACTAAACAAGACAAATTTGAGACAAATATGATAAGAATTGATCAGTTAATTACAACATTAATATTTGTTCATTAATTGTTAATACAATGGTGTTACACTACATAGAATTCAAATTCCATGGATAGGATTCGAATCTAGCAACTCAGAATGACTAACTAGCTAACTTAGTGTGTCTAAATCACTAATGGAGGCTCACTAGTCTAACTCCACATGTCTAAATTAGTATACACTCAATTAACTGATGATGTAGGTGGGAAAAGGAGCCACTCTCCCTTCATTTATGCATAACTAGAACTAGGCTTATTGAAAGTGATCTAACTGATTGTATCTGGATGTTGACTCAGCATAATGACTTACCAACTACAACCAACTGATGGAGGATGGTGGTGGCACTTAGAGTGGAAGCCTATAATGTAGGGATTTGAATTAGTGGCACCAATGGAACTAGTGGAACCAATGGCACCAGTGGCACCAATGACACCAATATTCATGGGGGCACCAAAACTTGAGTAAAGTGATAAATGAACTCCTAAGTTAGGAAATAATGTCAAATAGAATATATTGGAAAAATAAGGATTATTAATCCTAACATCCCCCTTTAATCTTAGTTGTGTACACGTTGGGCCTTGAAAAATAGGCCAAAAGTAACCCATACAATCTAAATGAAATAAAATAAAATACTTAATAAAATAAGGAAAATAGGGAAAATATCATGGCAAAAATCCCTCCTCAAAATAAGCAGGAATCATGAAACAAGTTATACTACTTAAGAGAAACTTTTTCTCTATGAGCAAAAACTTGTGAAAAAATTGCTTCAATTTGCAACTCCGTGGAACATCCATGCAGAATCATGGTTCTTCTATGCATCATCATCCTAGGACTATGCATGTGAACCTTTCCATATTCTTCCATTCTAGTGAATGTTTCTTTTGTCTCTTCTTTCTGGAGGAGGAATGGATTAATGATCCATTTTGTTCTTCAGTGGGACAAATTGTGGATCATTCGCTATCATCAAGTAGCATCTCTATGGAAGTTTGTTGCACCACTCTGTAGGTAGAGAATTTGTGTGAGAGAGTGAAACATGTTCATTCTGATACTGGGACCTCGTTCTTCTTCTAGCATATGGATTCCCAACACCATTCCCAACTACTTCAATGAGCTTTTGGGCCCATTTACGATTCTGATTCGAAATAGGAAATGGATCTGGATCTAAATAATCTTAAGGTAGAATCTCAATATCAAGATCATGTTGATCTTATTCCCCATCTTTTGAAACTGAAATTTTAGAAAAAATATCATTATCTGCGAATGGAGATGAAAGAGAGTTTTTACCTTCCCTTTTGAATGGATGTTGAGATTGTGTTGGAGCTGAGTATGGAAGAAAGTGTGAGAATTCATATGCCTTGGAGGCATGGCTTGCAACAACATTCACTACAATATTCCCAGTTGAAATATTTGATATATCTACTGATTTAGGACCAAATACAACTTGCTTTGGCGAGCCAGTATGTTCCATATGATAAACAGATAACAAATTTGCTACAAGAGAGGGAACATAGAGTACATTCTTGAAATCACCATGTTGTATTTTAATATAACCTCTACCTATTGTTGGGATCTATGAATTATGCACCATATGAATGCTAGGTCCTCCTGATATATCCATAGTATTGAAGGATTCTTTGGAGGAAACCATGTGGTTGGATTCTCCAGAATCTATCAAGTAAGCCTTCAACTGAGTGAAGCCTAATTTCAAAGCATGGCGCCTCTCATATTCATCATTATTCTCTCCAAATTCAGACATCTTTTCACCTTGTGTAAGGGAAATATTGTCAAGTTCAAGGAGTTTTGTCAACTGTTGGATGGTCTTCTTCATGCACCGGCTCTATGGATGAAAGCCTCTCATACAATATGGACACTTAGTCTTCTCGAATTTCTTCTTTTTCTTGGAACCTGAGGCTCCATCAGAAGGTCTATGATTATCCTTTGGATTTGAATCAGTGTTTTTGGTCTCCTTCCCTATGTGCTTCCCTGTTCCTTGCGCATTTTTGAGTCTCTAACCAAGAGTGCTTCATTCTTGGAGGTTTGAATCACTCCCATTTGAACCAATTTATATTTCTCTTGTTTTAAGGAATCAATAAAAGAATATAGAGAAGGCATATTCCAATTAGGGATGGAAGATCTTCCAGAATGGAATGTATAGACAAAGACTGAGTACTCTGAGACAAGCTTTCTCATCACTGACAACAAAATTTTCTCTTCTTTCCTCTCTAATCCACATTGGTTTCATTGCAGTACTAGTCCCTTTTATTTTGTAAATAATTTATAAATATATTCAAAATTGCTGGGATGTAAAGCAATGAGCTCATTCACCAAAATATGACCTCGAAGCTCATCGTGTTTTCCAAACAAATATTCAAGCCTATCCCAAGATTCCTTCGAAGTCCTTAGTCCCTCGAGGTGGAACAAAAGATCCCAAGAGATATGAGTGCACATGAAGCCAAAGGCCTCATCAAGCTGATTCAAATTTCTTTTCTTCTCGACATACTACTAGGGATTAGTTTCTCTTCCCATTGGCATCCTAAACATACCAATATTGTGAAAGGATACCTGAATATCTACCCTCCAATCATTGTAGTTGAAGGGTGTAAGGATTCATGATGCAAGAGCTAAAGAATCCATCTTTCTGTATGTTTTTCAACCAATTCCTCAAGAATCTACATAGGTACCTACAAATAACACTGCAAAACCAATTCAATTCGCAATCATATGTAAGTTCAAGCCTTTCCATCTCGACATGTACACTTTCTCAAAGTCCGTCACACCTGGATAGACTTCTCTGGACAAAATCCACAGGGAGCAATGCTATGATTCCTATATTTATGTGAAAACTCAACTGCTTCTATTGTACAATGGAGATCGGACAAGACTTATTGCTAGCCTAAACAAGGATATGATACCATGTTAGGTTTGTCGTTAAACCAAAACCTGTAGATATTTATGAACATTTGAAACCAAGCAAAAGGATATCATCGAGAGTGGCGGTTAGGCCACATTTTTATATTCCCAAAGGTTTCACGGTTATACCATGTGGTTATACCGATACTCCAACATCCCCCCTCCTACATAGCTCAGGGGAATTGAACCTGATACCTATTCTCTGATACCTCTTGTTTCTTGGGACACATTTCCTTACATAGTTTGAGATGGTTGGCCAAAGGTGTACTAACTAGTTTTGCATTCTTCATTCTAAACCTATAAAACACCTTTTCTATGTACTCACCCTGAGACAATGTTAATTTGTGATTTTTCTCATCTCTTGTTATTGTCATACCAAGGATTTTATTTACAACACCCAAATAATTCATCGTAAATGATTTAACTAGTTTCCTTTTGAGCACATTTATATCCTGCATGTTAGACCCTGCAACAATCATGTCATCCACATACAATAACAACATAATATATCTTCCATTATCTAGCCTCTTGAAATAAACATAGTGGTCAAAATGACATCTACTATAACCTTGTTCTGTCATAAACTTATAAAATTTTAAATACCACTTCCTTGGAGCTTGCTTCAGGCCATACAAGCTCTTCTTCAACCTGCAAACCAAATTCTCCTTCCCTTTGAACTCATACCCTTGTGGCTGCTGCATATAAATGTCTTCCTCCAAATCCCCATGGAAAAAGGCTATTTTTACATCTAACTATTCAAGATGCAAATATTATACCACCAGTAGACTTAAAATATTCCTAATTGAATTCATTTTAACAACAAGAGAAAATATTTCATCAAAATATATACCTTTCTTTTGTGCAAACCCCTTTACAACAAGTATATCCTTGTACCACTTCCTGCCTCCTAGTTCTTTCAACCTGTAAACCAATTTATTATGAAATGCTCTCTTACCTACTAGAAACTCAACCAAATCCCATGTCTGGTTTCTTACCAGTGATTCCATCTTCTCATCCATGCCTTACTCCCACTTCTTTTTAGTTTCCACATGCATTGCTTCTTCATAACATTCTAGTTCACCATAATGAATTATCAATAAATAACACAACGAAAGAGAGAATCATTCAAGGGGTCTAGTTAACCCGATATATATTCTTACACTTGTATAATTTTGAGGCACCTTCTGTCATTCTTGATTTTCAGGTACCTTTGTAACTTCATTTTCTTTGATTTCATCAAGCACTGCGTACTCTTTGTTTTCATTTTTCTCTTCTTTCCTTGCAACCGATCTTTGTACATACCATTTTCATTGAATAGCACATCTCTTCTCTTAATTATATTGTGATTTTCATAATCCCCATAAACAATAACCAAAATCATCAACCCCACATCCAATAAATGTGCATTTCTTGGATTTAGCCTCAAGCTTTCTTCTATTTTCTTTATCAATATGGACAAATGCTTCACAACCAAAAGTTCTAAGAAATGAGTAGTATACATTTTTAACTATCCATGCCTCCTGTATAATTCCACCATCCAAAGCACTTGAAGGCAATATGTTTATTAAGTAAACAACAATATCTACAACATCAATCCAAAACTGTAAGGACAACCCTACATGCAATACCATATACCTTGCATGATCCATGATCGTCCTATTCATCCTTTCTGACACACAATTTTATTGTGGTGTTCATGGGCCTGTCTTCTCTCTACAAACACCATGGTATGAACAATAAATATCAAACCCCTTTCTGTAGTATTCACCTCCATTATTAGATCTGAGACACTTCAATATTTTCTCTATCTCATTCTCAACCAAAGATTTCCACTTCTTAAAAGTAGCAAACACATCATATTTCTGTCTAATGCAATAAAGCCAAGTTTTTCTACTTCCATCATCAATAAAAGTAACATAATAAAGAGATCCACAAATATTTTGTACATGATCCAGTCACCATACATTTCTATGCACAAGCTCTATCTTTTTATTCTTGTTTTGTTTCCAAACCTAAGAAATATAACTCTCTTCTATTTTACATAAACATAGTTCTCATAGAATTGCAAAATTACCTGCTTCATATATGGAAGCAATTTCCTTGTGTGGAGAATGTACATCCCCTTCTCACTCATGTGTCCAAGCCTATGATGCCACAACGATGTACATGTTTCTTTGGAATCTAGAGAGATATAATAATCAGTATTATGAACAGATAGGTACCATGTGCCTATGCTATATCCTTTTTCTATTACCGATGCTCCTTTAATGTATTCCAACATGTTTTCCCAAACATAGAAAAACAACCACTATCTCCCAACTTCGCTGTTGAGATCAGATTTCTTTTCATAGTAGGAATATGCCTTACATCTTTTAGAAGCCATTCATTTCCATTATTTAACATAATCAATACCTTAATTGTTCCAAAAATTTTACAAGGTTCATCATCCCCCAATAAAACATGTCCAAAATCACCTGGAACATAATCATGAAAGAATTTCATATGGGATGGAGCATGACATTTCTCACAAGCATAATTCTCACATGCATGCACAAGGAAACTAGAGAGAAGAATAAATATACTGAATCACATGAAGAAGTGAAGAATGGATAATTGATTGATTATTACAATAGTAATACATCCTTACAAAGGAAAATTGAGTTGGTGGAAGAAAACTCATGCTATCTCATAAATCAAGCTTACTAAATATGATAAACCCCCACAGGTGGCTAAAGAAATTTCCAACTCTGTCAAGGACATAATGAATTAGCTAAAGAATGAGTGAGTTGTCATGGGTGATGGAAAAACATGCTAATCCTAGAATCTAGAGAGAAAATCATGGAGGATGAGTTAGCAACAAAAGATTGTAGTTTCCTAGTTGATTAGCTTTACCTTATCCATTGAAAAGATGTAATAAAGAAGGATAAAGACGTAATCTGCAGGAAGGAACAATTGCTAATTTTGGCAGCCAATAAAGTAGGTAGTATCTAACCAAAATCAGGATAAAGGCGCGCTTGGGGTATATATGGAAAGTATTGACCAAGTGGTGCAAGTGGAAGCCAACTATCTAGGCTACTAGGTAGGAAATTAATCAATAATGATTAAATATTGTTTTCCTAAGTATGGAGTGGGTTTATAATATCCAAACACCCCCCTTTAACTATGAATTTATGATGGTATGTCTGAAATAAATAGGAATAAAGACCTATATAGGTGCATATAGGTGTATATAGGGACCAACAACAAGGCTATGGTCAGCCTTTACAATTATTCATGTCCACAAAAGCCGAGGAAAGAGGCAAAAACACATGGGGAAAATACTCCATCAAGAAAGGACAAGGCACAGAATTTGAACAACATGTCATTAGAGGAAATTTGGGGTCTAAATTGGGCCTTATAAGAAAAAGTGCCAACAGTAAATTTTGTGAGTTGGAATTCAAGAACCAATAGAATTTCAATAAAATGAGTCAACCATAATGGTTGAATTGACATATTTGTCATAAAAGAAAACTACATTTTTGGTTTGTATTTTCGACATATCTCCCTGTGTTTTTTCTCAAATTTTAGGAGGGAGAGCTCATTGGATGTGGAATTTAATTATGCATCCCACGAGTACCCACACTGCATACTTTTGACAGACCCCTCTACCCCAAAAATATGAAATACCTGAAAAAATGTGATGATGATGTCATCATCACGTTTTTTCAGGTATTTCTTATTTTTGGGGTAGCAGGGTCTGTCAAAAGTATGCAGTGGGGGTAATCATTGGATGTGGAATTAAATTCTGCATCCAATAATCTATCCCACTCGAAATTGTAAAAACATAGGGATATATGTCGAAAATACAAACAAAAAAGTAGTTTTTTTCATTCTTCCTCCAAAATTAATAACTATTATTTTATCATTTTCCTTAGGAGGCCCATTTTAGACCTCAAATTTCCTCTAATTCTTCAATATGTCTTTATCTTCACTTGAATAAGTTGAATGAACTGATTTTGGTGAAATACTTTTATGAAGAAATTGTGAACTCCATGATCATGCGCTAGAGTGTACAATCTGCAAGAAGGAAGAGGAGAGACTCCTTGTATCTCATCATATGATGAAGTAGGGGAATTATCTGAATGATTATTTCTACTAAAAAACTCTGATATGCAAACAAAATCTAAAAAGGAAAATATATCTGTGCATACTCCTTCCCAAAGAGTTCAAAAATTAAGACAATCAGTTACACAATCAGTTCCTTGTATAGCTGCAAAATGATGATGTGGATCACATATCTTTATTCCAATCTGATGTAGCACCTTCCAAAATATGAAATCAGGCTGAATAGACCCTTATATATCATATGGGGCATCAAATACCAAAGCCTTCAGTGTCTCCATGAGGATATGGGGCTAGAGTAGGAAACAGTTGAGCAATCAGGAAAATTGATGAGTGTAAAAATAAAAAATGATGGTTGGACTTGAGATCTGAACAATAGGTTGTTATAACAAAAAAAAAAATGTGTAAGATAAGTTGAATGATGACTAAGTTCATGGATAACAAACCAGTGAAAAATAGGCAAGACTCGAAACTATTAAATATAAGTAACATTGCATAGGAAACCAATGAGGAATCAACTAGTGAACTTGGGGTTTGTATATTCTTAGGAGTATTTAAAGGTATTGTTATCTCCCAAAATAATTTATTTTCATATGCAGAATTTAATTCATGTACTGAGGAATGTGAATGTCACTAATAGTTTGAAAGCCTCTGTTGTTGATAAAAATTTCACAAAGTTGTAGCTTTGGTGGCTTGGGCGAGGATCAGAACATCTCCTTAGCCACTGATAGGCTTACAGACTATAGCTTCCACAATCAAATGAAATATTCAGTGATCGAACGAACTAAAGACAACAGAGTGGTGATTTAGTCTGCTAAGGAGCCGCAACAGTGGAAGACAGACTTACTACGGGTTCCGCGATCAGGTGAACATGTTGACGATGGGAGGAACTAAGGACAATGGATCGGCGAGTTAGTCCGCTAAGAAGCCTCAATAGTGGGAAACAGACTGACTACAGGTTTCAAGACAATACAGAATCATTGGCAATCAGAGGAACTAAGGGATACATATCGGCAAGGTAAAGCTAAGCAGCTCCGCAGTGTTAGCGAGGCGACAGACTAAAGCTCCGATCAATGACAAAAACCACTTCCGATAGTGTGACAATAGGAAATCGTCAGCGATAGGAAGAACGAAGAACTATGGATCAATGAGTTTAGAACAAAGTTCCTCCACAGTGTTGGTGGCATAGAAGACAAAAAATCTGATTCAAACTTCCACTGACCCCCAATAGCGATAAACAAAATCACCAACAATTACGTGCATCAGCAAATAACAAGACTTCCCATCGGTGGCATAGGGGACTAATGCCCCGATTCCTTTAACAAATGACTTTCGACAAGCGATAAAAATAGTTTGTTTCACCTCTGAAATAGCGGCAGAATTCCGGTCTAGGGCATCGATGTGCTAGAAGATAGAGCTTTCGATCAGTGACCGCGACAAAGGTAGAAAATCGGGTGGAATAAACAAGAAAGGTCACTTCAGTTAAACATCGAGACACCGGCTGTTGGCCACAATTTCATGCTGAACCAACAGTGGTGATTATCAAAGAACACCTAAGTTATTAAAAGCTCACTCAGTGAACTAGATATTCATAGTAGATAAACAAATAGTTAGCAAGGGTTTGAAGCCCTAATCTGGAAAAACTATCACTTTCAATTATTTTTTGTGTAAACAAATCGGATTTTCAGGATATGTGATTTTTGTAGAAGGCTATAAAGCCCATGATTGATTTTATAATAAGGATTTGACTTCGGGGATTTGCAAGCCTATTCCATTATCAAGCGTCTCATCTTGTTTATTCTAAATATAAGCTCTTTTGTCATGATTTGTTCAGCCATCGTCTTTATCTTTGTTGTACTTATGCCTGAATGTGCATTTAGGTGATTTTCAAGTTGATTAATAGCTAATAGTTGTCATCCTATTGGTGATTTAATGTGATTTGATTGATGAGTACCATCCTTGTCGGGATTTATCCATTTATATGAATCTATTTTGTATGTAATTCTACCAGCTTGATGAGTTCTGCATCCCTGCACTTTTTCATCAAACTACTGAACAAGTTGTAACTAAAATCCTTGTAATTGAGTGAGCTTCATGCATGTCTTGAGAGTGGAAGGTTATGCAGCCCATCTGACTTGATCCATATCAGAAAACCCTAAAAAAAATTTAAGTTACCAAGCATCGTCGAGCTACAACCTAGAGGAGTTTCTTGGAGTGATAACAAAGTGGCGTCGTTGCTAGGGAAAGGATATTGAAGCTCACCTTCCCTGGAAGACGACATATATCCATGCTTTGATGATAGACAAGACTTGGACATTATTATGGTTGTAATCATCTATCTAGTGACTCCATTTGTATAAGGTGGCTTCAAGAAGACCAAGTACCAGAGCAAACCCAAAGGGGCCACCAGCAACACCCATTTCATATCCAGAATAAATCTTGAGGAAAGCTAGAGATTTACTAAGACGGACCAGTAGTGCTGCACAAAAAGCTACATTAGGTATTTCAAGTAATATTTCTGCTATTATTTCTTCTGTTGAAACATACAAATCTCAAGAATTTATAAATACATACAAAGTTTTAGGATTTGGGCATCTTCAAGCACAATAGTAAGATGTCAAAAGCATTTGCTGCTCTTTTGGCTCGGAGGTTTACACCTCTTGACTTCTCTTCCATTCGTAGTTTCCCACATCTAGTATTGGATATGTCTGAATGGGGAGATTTTTTACTTGTCTTCAAGGAGGAGGAAGAAGACAATCCTGCAGAACACCTCCTCAAGTTTCACGAATTCATGGATATATTAGATCAGCATCATGAAGATGTTCATGTATTCATTATATGGTGATGCACGTCAGTGGTATTTTTCTTTACCTCCTTCCAGCATTTCATGATTGAAATATTTTCACTGAGCATTCACTGAGCACTGTAAAAGGTACTATTCAGATGAGTTTGCATTCGATAATTGTTGTGAAGAATATAATTTGCATTCTTAGGATGAAAAGGTAAATAGAGAAGAATATCTCCCTCAAGAGCTACCTCATCGCTCTTATGATCTTCACCATGAGGTACTTTCCCATAAACATCAACTAGAAATGAATTATAAAGGAGTTGAAGGTTTTCCTACCATCATTAAATCTGATTGTGGTGAATCTAAGGACTTGATTTCTTTAACTACACATGGAAATGATCATCTTTCTGCTAGTCAAATGATCATTGAAATCAGTCAGGCTAGCTCACAGGTTCCATATTTCCAAATAAAGGGAAGTTGCAGTAACCAAGAGGAGCAAGATTTCCAGGGACTATCTAATCTCCAGCTAGAACATCAGGAAGATATTCCTTCTCCTTATGAACATGTGGCTTTAAATCATGACAAGGAACTAGGTAATATTTTTCCAGATTTGTTTCAAAATTTTATTGCTGATACTCCTATACAAGAGCCTTCATCTCTGTCATTAGGATCTTATCTTGGCTCTCCTATATCCAACAAATACAGTGATGAGGAAGAAGATGTTAAAATTTGTGAAGACTTATTGTTTTCTCAAGGTTCATCTATTTTTTCTTTTCAACAGAGAGATGATAAAAAATGTGTGAATACTGTGTAAGATGCTTATTACGAATCTGCTGCTCAAAAGTCTAATACAGATCTTTTTAGTTTTGGTATATCCTACAAAGATATTATTGTGGAAGAGTAAATTGTTAGCTGTGATAAGCCAGTCTATCATCATGATGAATTCAGATTATGTGAAGGGGAGCAGAAAGATTCAGATCAACTGTTGAGCTTGCACTTTGATCAGACAAAGGTTGAGCAGTCCACATTCAACATTGACATCAGTGAAGGAAAAGATCAATAGCATAAAAAGGTATTTCCTATTGTTTTTTATGACCCTGTTGTTGACTGTGTGGAACTTATAAGCAATGTAGATATTAAAATATTTTTGTTAGATGATGGCTTGTTTCGCCACCCTTCAAAACTACATTGTTGCATGCTAGGGTTTCATTTATTTTTTGGGTCAAGATCAGGGATAGGTTTAGCAGATCAACTTCTGACCTGTCTTCATTGGAAGTATGATGTCACATGATAAGAAGGATCTAATCTTAAGAATTAGGAGTAGGAGTAGATAGGAAAATAAGCTCTTCATATGAGCAGCTAGGTCATTTTTAGTTGTTTTAATGAATAAGCAAAGCAGGATATAGGAAGGTGTTGTGGATCAATTATACAAGACAAATGACTCCATGCCCAATGGAACACTAGAAGATAGCTTTAATTATTCTTTTTCAGGGAAGGAATTTTGGTCTAGGGTTCTTGGAACCTCACAGGGAGGTTCCCATCCCCAAGTAGGAGCCACATGTTATCTACCAAAATAATTTATTTTCGTATGAAGAATTTAATTCATGCAATTAGGAATATGAATGTCACTAGCAGTTTGAAATCCTTTGTTGTTGATAAAAATTTCACAAAGTTGTAGCTTCGATGGCTTGGGAGAGGATCAGAACATCTCATTAGCCACCGACAGGCTTACAGACTATATCTTTCATGATCAAATGAACTCTTCGGCGATCGGACGAACTAAAGACAATGGAGTGGCAAGTTAGTCTGCTAAGGAGCCGCAACAGTGGAAGACAGACTTACTATGGGTTTCACGATCAGGTGAACATGTCGATGATGGGAGGAACTAAGGACAATGGATTGGCAAGTTAGTCCGCTAAGAAGCCACAACGGTGGGAAACAGACTGACTATGGGTTTCGAGACAATACAGACGCATCAACGATTGGAGGAAATAAGGGCTACAGATCGACAAGGTAAAGCTAAGCAGCTCCGCAATGTTGGTGAGGCAACGGGCTAAAGCTCCGATCAATGACAAAAACCACTTTCGATAGCACGACAATAGGAAATCATCGGCGATCGAAAGAATGAATAACTGTATATCGGTGAGTTTAGAACAAAGCTCCTCTGTAGTGTTAGTGGAACAGAAGACAAAAACTCTGATTCAAACATCCATTGACCCCTGATAGCGATAAAGAAAAATTGCCAACTGTTAAACGCATTAACAAATAACAAGACTTCCCATCGGCGGCATAGGGGACTAATGGCTCAATTCCTTTAACGAACGACTTTTGACAAGCGATAAAACTAGCTTGTTTCACCTTCAAAACAGCAGCAACGTTCTAGTCTAGGGCACCGATGTGCTAGAAGATAGAGCTTTCAATCAGTTAGTTGTTGGTGACAATTTCACGATGAACCAGTAGTGGTGATTATCAGTGAACACCTCGGTTATTAAAAGCTCGCTCAGTGAACTAGATCTTCATAGTAGATAAACAAATAGTTAGCAAGGGTTTGAAGCCTTAATCTGGAAAAACTCTCCCTTTCAATTATTTTTTTATGTAAACAGATCGGATTTTCAGGATCTGTGATTTTTGTAGAAGGATATAAAGCCCGTGATTGATTTTATAATAAGGGTTTGACTTCTAGGATTTTCAAGCCTATTCCATTATCAAGCATCTCATCTTGTTTATTCTAAATATAAGCTCTTTTGTCATGATTTGTTTAGCCATCATCTTTATCTTTGCTATACTTATGCCTGAATGTGCATTTAGGTGATTTTCAAGTTGATTAATAGATAATAGTTTTCATCCTATTGGTGAGTTAATGTGACTTTATTGATAAGTACCATCCTTGTTAGTATTTCGCCATTTATATCACTACTACATTTCGATCTAAAATCTGATGGAAAAATCCGACGGCGCATGGATTTCTCTTTTTAAACTTACCAAAAATCACAAGGATACATTTTTTTTTGTAAATGTGGCCACAAGCGTCGGTGAAGCGACGGCTATTCTCATAACCGTCAGTTAGGCGACGGCGCATTAGTAAGCATCGCTTAAGCGACGGTTAAGCGACGACGCTTAAGTGTCTAGATGTATATGCTAAAATTCTACACAATATCACTATGTATTTCAATACTTGTCCTAACATGAATAAAAACTCCATGCTTGCACTTATAGAACACCAACTAAAAGGTGTGGCCTAAGCCTAGTGCTAGTCTTAATCTAACTCTTTGAAGGTCTACATTGAACTCAATCAAGACCACTCTAATAGTTCCACTTCTATGTTTATTACTACTCTTGACACCTTTTCTTAATCCCTTAGATGGCATTTTACCCTTTATGGTATCTACATAATTTGAAGTGCTACTAGTCACAACTTCATTGAGCTTTAGGTCAAACTGTCCAACAATATATTGTTATTTCACCAAGCTTTGAACATCTCTAGAACAAGGAACCTAAAGAGGTATTCATTCTCAATTTTAATTATGGTTTATTATTATTTTTAGACATGAAATGACATTATTTAAGAGAACCACTCTAGGCCAACTCTTTCTTCTCACCTTAGTTGAGCATTATGTTTTCCCTTTGGATATATGATCACATGTTGAAATACCTTATGCATTTAAAGTCATTTATCTTTCCAACCACACCTCTTTGTATCCCTCACTATTGTTAATGACCCAAGAGAATACTCAATTCTATCATGACCTTTTATTTACCCATACTTTCTATGTCAAAGATTAATTGACCACTCCCATCCTCAATAATGTCATTCAAAAGAACCTCATCTCCCATGACATTGTATCCTATATCCATCTCCTCACCACAACCCATCCCTATTCGTATCACTTGAGGTTGAGGTAGGTACGAAAAGAAGAGCCTCATTTGTTAGGGAATAAATTTTGCACCATTACCCTTTTACATTGGCTATTTTCAAAACATGATGTCTCTCCCTTCAATAATTTTAATTTTCTATTAAGAATATTGTATCAAAATTAACCTAATGTGTTTTATGAACCACACTATAATATTTATAAGCATTTTAAAAATGGCAAAACCCATTGCATTTTATATAGGAATTTATATTTTCCATCACATCAATTTGAATAAATGTCTTCCCCTTCATGTGTTTGGTGATGGTGAGCACAACATTTTTGTTTAAAATATTTTGTCATATTTGTGGGCATGCGTTCCATTTGGGTTGACACTTGCATCCTCTGCCACTGTTGGTGTTTAGACACCCTCGACTCCTCCGAAAAGATCAAGGTCGAGTCCAATGGACCCCTTATCCATTAATATGGGCATTGTCTCTTTGCTGGGATGGCCTCATGTGGCATCCATTGTGTAACTCAAAAAAATACCCACGGCAATAAACTGTACCCAACCCTCTATCCAAAGACTATAAATATCTTGGCTGTAATATCTACGGGTTAACTTCTTTCCAAATTCAAACATTCATCCGGGTTGCTTTTCAGCTGCCAAATCGAGCTGTATTTGTGCTACATAGTCCCTTTGTCTTCTGCAATGATATTTTCCTGGGTGTGGGTACGGGTTTGGTTAGAAACAGTTTCCCAAGAGCGCGTAGGCAAGAAGAAGAGCAGCTACAGGTTGTGGAATTGCTGGTGGAGGCGGAGGATTTGGGGTAAGTTTGAAGCCATTGAATCTATGAGTTTTTGCTGGATCATTCTCCCTTTAAGGTATGGCTGGAAAACACTCTGTAGGCTTTATAGTTTGCACACCATATGTTTGATGAAATTCCTAAGAGAGAAAACCCTCACTGTTGTTTATTGATACTATCGGTACTCTTTGAATCTGTGTTGTTTATATAAAAATAATGTATTGTCCTATTTTTAAGGGGTGGTCCTTTGTTTCTCTGGATGATGATGTATGTAAATCTGTAGGAGTGGTCACGCACTTATCCAGATCACATTGTTTCGGCCTCTTTCGAAGCCTCCAAATTGAAGTTCTGCACTAACTAATGTTGATGTTTTGTATAGAAGCATAAATTCAATGCACTTGGCTCTGTGTGAAACCCATTTCCTGTAGGAAAAGTGATTTGCTTTAACTCGTATATTGAATCAAAAGATATTAAAGGGCTTCCAAATAGACACATTTATCATGAATGGGTTCATTTGGGTGTATATAAGTATTGAATGGAATCTTTTTTGAAAAATTCGATGAGGCTCAAATGGGTTTGAAACTGGATATTTTCTCCTTAGTATGACCTTGTTTACCCATCATGGCCTTGGAGTTTGTAAATGATTTTTTTTTTCCTTTTCACACGGCCCGTTTGGATTAGTGAACAACAGACAGTGATACCTACCACTGAACTGCAATGTCAAATCCATTTTGTAGCCACAGGTTAAAGACATGAACACATTATCAAGGAGAGTTGAATTTGATTCCTTTTAAAATTTTAGTTTTGATGTTGTGTTTGAAGCAGGGTCTTACTTTTAAACATCTATATTTAGTCACTAGTTTAAGCCTGATCCCAAAGGAGGGCCCATTTGTGTGATGTATTTTGAACTGGCGATGCTTTGAACTCAAACAAAACTCCATGTTTTCTAGGCACCTGTGTTAGCACCATGGCTTGGGAGGCCCTTACTTTCTGCAAACAAAATTTTGAATATCATGGTCATTCTATTTATTCAATATGTTCCATCAGATTGGCATAAATTATACCTTGAGCCTTCGATTTCCTCAAACTGAATCTTTGGGCATTAACATATGGCTAATGAAATCAACCAAGCACCAAGGGTGTCAGAACTCTATAGAATACATGATAACCAAGAGTTTGTATACTAAAGAAAAAGCAATTGTTGATTATTTGTTGCATCACTTTGGAGGTAATCTGGCTAGAGCCAGCTGATTAACTCTGCAAGGACAACATCAAAAGTGGAAAAATAGAGATCTTACTATGTTTAAAGTTTTAAACTTTAACTTGATCATTTGTTTCACTTTACTTTTCATGATTCATGGTGTAGACGTTAGGAAATGAACGGCCATGATGTGAGATATTCAATCCATACGCTGATGTTGGGAACTAGAAACATAATGTGACCCAGGATTGTTTAGATGCTGTAGAAGATCAAAGTGAATATCGAAATAAATTACTTAAATTTCAAATTCTGGGCTTGATATGTCTGAAGCATTGCAAATCACTGGAAGAATTGGTTATCTTGGTTGGTTCAAGCCTTAAGGACTCCCCACCACTGTCTTGATGCAAAGACAAAAGCTGGACGTTGAACCTATTGACAACCATTATAGTCTAAATGTTATAATTCTGAGTTTTATTTTCTGATGTAAAGATTATATGCAATCCAGTCCCATTTGGATGTGGTGTCTAATCTACTGTGTCAACCTTTTGTTCAAACCTAATTAATGATCGAGTCATTATTTAGTAGTTGATAAAACATTCTTCAACTGTCCATATAGTGAAATGACTCCATGAATGAATTTTTGAACTGTATAGAATAACTTAGTGCTTGTAGAAATGAACTATTCAAACTTTAAGGAAAGGAATAAAGGAGAAGAAAGGGCTTCTTGCCTTATTTTGTTGCAGGATATTGTAGATACTTTTCTCATCTAGATGCAGAAAGTATATTTAAAAATATACTAGTGTGTTGTCTTTATTGTTCAAACTTAAAAGAAATATACTCTAGATATGATAAACATGTAGCTACTTTTGATTTACTCTCCACTAAGTCTAACAGGATCTGTGCTCAGCACATGAGGAATAATATAAAGGATTTTAATATGCATAGTCAAATCCATAAATAGATGATTTCATAATTATCAAAAGATAAAATTGGCCAAAGTGGACTGAAACTGGATGGTTCTGACAAGTTTTGGCCTTTTCTGGTTAGAATTGATCATTTTAACTAGTTTTTAAACTTGCCGGTTCGACCACTTTTGTGCTGGCGTAGCCCCTTCCCACAAAAAAATGACAAACAAAAACTCTTGAGTCTACAACTAACCTAAAACCTACTTTTCATCTATATAATAATGTTTCAATAGTCTATTAAATTGTTCTAATTTTATTAATCAATTGGGATTTGTGCAATAGTTCAGAAGTTTATGCTAACCGAATTTACAATAATAAGTCCCCATCTTTATTTCGTTAAAGTTAATGTCTGTTTCACTAGTTGGTTTAGCTGAGTGTTTTCATTTGTATGATATAAATACAATTTGTTGTTCTGCAGTGTCAAAGAGAGTGTTGCAAAGATTATATGTTAGTGAAAATGAGCATAGAACCATTTGAGATTTCAACAAATGAATATGATACACCACCAGATTCTCCACATGGTACAGAGGAAACGACAGAGGAAGGCAATGAAGAAGACATCCTCAAGGAGGACATTAAAACTAATAACAAGGGGGGCACCTCTACTACTGCTACCCCTATCAACAGTGATAGAGAGGATGATGAAGAGGTTTCTCAACCTCCTCTTCAACCAATTGCCACTGCTGGCCATGCTGCATAATTGTAACAAAAGTAGTTTTACCTTCTGCATATGTGAGCATATGATTATTAAGTATACACTCTAATGCCTGCACACAAAATTCAAATAGCATAGACTACAAAATTACATTTTGGAACTCATAGCATTTGGGTAAGGAAAATAAGGGCATAAATCCCTGAGAAAAGTTCAATTAGAGGAGCTTATGCTTGGAATTCCAAGAGCAATACTCTCTTAAAAAAAAGGAAGCGTGCCATTTTAACAAAAAGGACATTGAGTCATTTTTCATATAAAATGTTTCTTACACTTTCTTAATCTAAGCCATTTCTAGGAACTCATGACCATCAAGTCTCCATCTGTGGGGAAAGTAGGGGGAAAGAAGGGACTTGCCACTTTTATCACTAGATGTTTTTCCCCTCCCACAAGGAAAACACGGGCTGAAATTGCCATAATATCCAATCACAAGGACCAGCTCTGCCAGCAAATTGGTGGTAAGAATCAAAGAGCAATGAGTAAGGATGCAACATAGCAGATATAGTTAGGAAATGACTAGAGACATGAACCAGGTGTGAAGGAGCTTTCCAGCAACATGCAACTATACCCCACAAATCTTCCCAAAAGAAATGTCGTTCTCACTCAAGGAGTCAGACTGGAAGTGTGGAAAGTCTGCAATACGAGTAACCCATGACCTCTAGCTCCAATTGGGTGGCAGAGTCCTTGGTGTAGTTTTGACATGGTTGATGACATCATAGCAGGTCTGGGAGTTGTCGATTTATGTGGTCCTCTATGTTTTTTAATAGAGGTTGTTTAGTAGCCAAGGCCTTGAATAATTGCTTGGAGTGCTTGTCACTAACTTTGAGCCAATGCAGTCAAGATCAAATATGGGCACCTTTTACTTTGAGAGCCTATGCAATTTGTATTGCATGTCTAATATTTGGAGCTCTGGCCCGCAACTTCTCATTGAATGGTTGTACTTCTGTCTTTCACCAAAGCCATTTATTTGGTCTCTGTGTTTCCTGTGTGCCTGCTAGTAGCAGTGTCTTGTTTGCCATATCCTAGAAGAAGGGGACGCTGGTTTGGAAAGAGCATAATTCCACCATTTATTCTAGCTCGAATCAATTTTGATCCAAAATCCGATGGAAAAATACGATGGCGCATGGATATCTCTTTTTAAACTTACCAAAAATCACAAGGATACATTTTTTTTTTTGTAAATGTGGCCACAAGCGTCGGTGAAGCAACGACTATTCTCATAACCGTCGGTTAAGCGATGGGTGGTGGTGTTGGATTGTTTGATCCCTCTGTTATGCAATAGATGCTACAAAATCCTGCTATTATGCAAATGTTGCAAGGACTGCTTTCAAATCCTCAATATATGAACCAGGTAAGTAGTTGATGAAGCTTTTCTTGAATTTGTACACCAATTTTACTTTTTTCTACATGATTGCTTGTTATATGTTATTCTCTTGGTGCACTCTACAAGAGATATGTGCACATGGGTTGGTAATGCTAATAAAACTAAATGGAAATAAACTTGATGTCCAGCTTTTAATGTCAAATAAAAAAAGTCTAATCTATTAATTATCATGATGTAAAAAAACAAAAACTAGCATTAGTCCATATTAACCTCTGTACTTTTAACCTGTGAGAAGTTTGCATATAGGTTTTTTAATCCCTCCTGTTTCTTAGTAGATCCAGGGTTAAGATGGATTTATGCTAGCTTATTACTGTTATTGCATCTAATACTTCTGAATTAGAGACTCCTGTTGGCAAATTACCTACAACTGATTGAGCAGTATATCCTAGCAGCATTTTTTCTAGCCATGAAGCCAAAGAAGATGAATCCATCAATAAGAACTTTTCTTGCAAGGTGTGTTTCAAGTTAATATAACTCGGATCACCTGTTAAAAGATTAACAAACAACTGTAGCACCTTCGTATTCACTGACTCATTATGGCATCCATCCAAAGCATCAATTAGAGGAAAAAAGTTACCATTGCCTCCAAGAAATTCCCGGAACTTGTTGGATTGGTTGAACATCAATGAGTCCTCAGTGTTCCCCAAATAAAACTTAAGCAAAATGACTTTACTAGGATCCATTCTCAAGCATTCCACCATATCAGTTGCACTTGTAAGTAGATGCTCTTTAATATATAAGTTAACCTCCTTGCTTGAGTTCATTTCTTTTACCAGGTTTTCCATGTTCTTCAGCAAAAATAGATCACTATACATACATCTCTCTTCTATAGAGGGAATTAAATTATTGAACAGGATTCTACATTTATCATGTATACCCTCAAATAGCCTGTCAAAATTTATGTTCATTATGACCTCAAGCAAACTATTGAAAACTTCTGCATCAACCTCAATTCCCCCTAATGCATCTCTTGCTCTGAAAAATTGCTCAATTGTATACAAAAATCCCTCAACAGAGAGGGTAGAAGAGACCACAGTTGCACTCCCTGGATGAACATGTGATGGGAAACCATGAAATGAGGAGCTTAGAAAAAGTTTATTCAGGTTCCCTATGTTTTCTTTGCTCACAATTCCTCTAAACTTTGTCAGAGTTCCAAGTACAAACTCTATAAGCTTAAAGCTAGCTCCTAGCTTCCCCAACAACTCTTCCTACTTTGACTTAACATAACCTGCTTGAAGCAGAAAATTTAGTGAAAACAGTGCATCATCTTCGCATTCTTTTCCATCAAGAACAAAAAGCACAACTTTTCGCAATGCCCCGACATGCATGCTCAAAAGGGATGTCAATATTTTCAGCAAAATGCTTGATTTCCCATCCTTCAATACACAAAAAAATAACTGCTCACAAAGTGTGAGTAATGAAGTATCTTTAGATGTCTGCTTTATCCAAAATGTGTCCTCTCTTGAAACTAGGATCTTTCTCAGAGACACTTTCCACAAACCTGCCTAGAGCAATGATAAAATTAAAGACATCCATGCACTATGCCTTAAGAATAACCAACCCATTTCCTTCACACTATTCTCTTTGTATAATGTTTGAAGCTAAGAGAGTATATCTAGAATGATATTTTCCAGCTGTGATATCTCCCCTGTATGGCCAAAATGAACATTATGGCGCAGAATTCTGCTAAAACTTATGAAGTATTCAATTTCAAGCAACTTGTCTTTGCCCAATTCAGGACTCCGTGGCAAAGCACCAGCTTCCTTAACATCAATATCTGATAGAGTGATCCATCCAAGTACAAAACAATATCTTTCAAGTATAAGCTCATGCACTTGGGAAGCTTCCCTATTTTGCCACACTTCCAAAATGCGACAAACAACAGAATAGAGATCAGACCAATTTAAACCCAGATCTTGAAGAACTTTGTGTTCTACAATACCCCAGTTATGAACCCCACTAACGTCAATCAATTGCTAAAAGATATCAGCCATTCCATGCTCTTTTGTGACTCCCTCATTCACATTTATAAAACTTTGTACCACATGATATACCCATGATTCTAAATAGCCTGTTCCTGTGGGAAGCTGAAAAGTTCCTCCTTGTGTAATCTGTATTAACTTATTTCTTATATTGAACATCAACTAGGATGGGAAGGTTGTAGAGTGGAGAATCATGTGCCGAAGAATCAACAACAGTCTTGAAATTAGCAAAGACCAGCAAACCAATTGTGTGCTGTTAAGTTCCACTGGAGGAAAACTTACATTGCTGAGGGTAGAAAAAATATTCTCTACCATTTTGATTTTTTCAAATGCATTTGAAGAATGAAAAGCCATGAGAAGAACTTCCAAATGAAATAGGGATGGAAGACTTGCACAAACTTCTTGGATATTTAAGCACCCTGAATATGTGGCTTTCACTTTCTCAACAATAAAACCAGCGTAGCCTTTGCAGATTTTGAGCCTTAAGGAGTCATCTCCCAAATTGGACCGTGTGGATGTCCTTATAATAATAATGCGAGCTACAAGAACAAGAGCATCATCAGTATAAGAAAATCTCCCATCCTCTACCTTCAGAACTTGATTTACTAGGTGTTCTTCAAGTTCGATGGATAAGGCACGCCTCATAACAAGTTCATGTAACAGGTTAAAGCATGCTTTGTGAAAATGTTCAAGGAAGTTTTTTTCATAGGACATATCCAAAACACTAGCCCCCTCCATTCTTTCATCAACTGAAAGCTGTGGCTGTAACATTCGTAAAAGAGCACTAACATGTTATTCATTAAGTTGGTGACAGGCTTCTTTGTAAATAGAATAATGCCAATCTGGAGAAAAAATGCACTCTTTAATAAAACTAAGCACTTCAACAGCTCCTTGTAAAGGAATATTACTGGAGTTAGAAACATTGTCATTTGCAGAGCAGGGCTGTTCATGTCCATCAGAGATGACTACTTGCATGCTAGCCTCTGAAAACATATCTCCAAAGAGAGCATCATATTCATGCATGCTTGCAGATTCTGCATCATTTACTCCCAGCCCATCCTTGCTAGTAGTTGGCCATGAATTTCCCCCCCTGGCCCTTGTTTTTAAACCTTGTGCATGCAGAAAACTTGCGATAGCTATTAGATCCTCTAGCTAGTGACCTGCCTATGGAAATATAACATTTAGTTGATTCTCCTTGCTGCGCTCAACAATTAAGGCAAAATGCTCTTAGCGAAGGTTACAGTACAAAGCAATAGAAGTTAATTCTACAACCCCATATCCTTCATGATCTCATTGAAGCCATGCTGGCCCTAAATCTATAAAATGATATGTCGTGCGATTTAGATCATTTGACAGATATTATTCCCACAGTCCTAGAGATAGAGAAGCACAACACAGGCCCTGTGTATAATAAATTCCAAGTTAAACATGTATAAGCAAACTGCCAAGTTAAGAGATCGGTTCTCATGAGTAGACATCAATTGAATGTCATCAACATCCCAACACATTCAAACAGCAAAAGGTTCTGATTGATAAACAAGGTAAAGCAATATCTTTCTGATGTCACACAATAATCTATGGAAGAGCCTTGCCATCTTCCCTCCGATTGTGTTCTCAGTTAAGTGCAGAAGAAGATCTCAACCTGATAATATCTAAACCTGTATTCCTCAAAAATGAATGAGAATAAGTCGACTGTCAAGAGTCAGGACAGTTTCTCCAGAAGTAGATCAACTAAGTGAATTGAGGGCCAATGGAATAGATTCTAAATCCTCTCCCATTTCTCTTGAGTATTTCAAGTAGTCAAATTTTTACCATACCTCAGAAATTAATAAATTATCCATAATTTATAGTGTTCCTCTTTCAAGTGATATGGCTGAGCAATACTAGCATTTCTTTCATTACCCTGTTTGCTTCTTGCAGCTTATCATTTGTGTCAAGTGACCTAATGAGAACACTAAAAGTATTAAATTTTGGTACTAGCCCCTTTTTAATCATTTCATCATAAAACATCAATGCATATTGCATTCTACCTTCCTTACAAAGCCTGATGATAGATTCCATATCCTGTGAACTGACATGAGTGGCCAAAACCTCCTTCAGAATTTCTTCATCTGTATTAGCTGTTAGCATGGAAGTTGTATCAATGTCACCATCATCGACTGACCTATCAAGTTGCACAATACAACTTGAAATACCAGAAGCTGGATTCTAATTCCAATTCCCTTAATATAGTTGCTGCTTCATGTATCTTTCCTTCATGGTAAAGCCTTTTGATGAAATCAACAAACGAGATATCAAGCTCTGGCCCAACAAACAAATTATCAGTTCCCACAGAATTCAATCTTCTAAAATATTCAGAGTATAATCTACTGTCAGTATTGATGCCAAGAAGTAAATCCCTCTCAAGCAGTTCTTCTACAAGTTTACTTGCTTCTTCCATCCTGCCTTTACTGCAAAGCCCATTAATAAGGTTGGTGTAGCAAAAGAGATTTGCTGCAATTCCTCTCCTTTCCATTTCATGAAACAGTGTCAGAGCTGCCTCCATATTGCATATTTTGCAATTCCCTTTAATCAGTGACTCAAACATAAAACCATCTGGCAGAATACTCCACTTCTCCATTTCAAAGAGAAGATTTGATGCCTCTGGGTGTCCTATGGGTGTCATGTACAGTACATGGTGAACATGCATGTTTTCATTTCTTTGCTTTTTATGGTTGTGATCATTAGTAAGAATGATGATTAAAAGGTAGGGAGTGGACACAATTTCATGAAGCTCTAGGGTTTGGTTGCGTGCCACCATACCTTCTCACGGGAGGTTCCATTTCCTATCCTCTATGCTTGCAAAATAATGATGCAAGAATCTGGTATTTAACTACACATGGAATTGCAGTTGGCAACTCAATTGATAGAGAAACACATTTTTAGTTTTCAAATGCTTCTATGGGATATGCTTCTTTGAGATGCCCAAAAATGGAATTGTAACTAATATCATGGATCTTGTGATTTCTTAATATTGAATGAGTTGTAAATGAAATTTAAAGATTAGGCCTTGGTGTGATGATAGAGACAACCCCAATGTGAACAATCAATTTTTAATATTTTGTTGTCACTCGCATTCCAAATCTCTATATTGTGAGGGAAGGTATCGAAAAAGCTGATTCTTAATAGACAGTGTCGGTGATTAGCGACGACTACCACTTAGAACAACACTATGGGAAGTGTGCCTATAATAATATTTGTAGGAGTAGTACAACCATGGGAAACATTAGTGGGAGTAGACGCACCATCATGTGTAACAATGGAAGTGTCTGCATGTCTAAGACCAATATAAGTGTGGTCAATGGGAGCATTCACTATAGATAGACCAAGATGGCTAATAGAAGGAGAAGGCTGAGTAGATACTATTAAAAGGGCCTCATTTTAATTATTCCCCTTTAAAAAGATAGAAGTTA
>LPNX011065237.1:54839-126006 GCA_001517045.1 Pseudotsuga menziesii
CTCATATTATCACTTATCTGAGTGAGCTATGTGAAGGGTTATCACTTACTTACCTTAGTAAGGATTTAGGGGAAAAAGAAATTACCTTTTAGGAATTTGAACAACCAATTGAATAAGATCAATAAATAGATGCCCTTATATCTGCAAGCTAGTTTATTTGCTTGAATACTATGGGGACTCAATGAGCTTGAACATGGATAGTTTGACATAAGTTGGATATATCTTGAATGGATACTATTAGAATTAATTCAAAAAAGGAAGAAACAGAGCACACGAGCACATATACCAGGTTATAAGAGAAATTTAAAAATGTACTACCACCATGAAACATAGCACACAAGAACCGCATAAGTGTCTCTAAAGGGTGAACATGGCCTTCATGGAGAGGGAGGAAAACTACTATTCACATACATGTACTAAGATTCAACTACATTACTACGATTATTCTTCACTAAATCCATTCCATTAGATGAGTGCACAAGTAATTAGTTCAATATTTTGTTAATTGCTATGTAAATATTACTATTTTAGGGTTTGCAAATATAAATAGTAATACTTCAGGCATAGCTTACTGATATTTGTTAGCAACATTTGCTTTATTGTAGTAATTTCACAATCTATACAAACATCAAGGTGTGTCTCCAGTAATCTAGCATTTGTATTTTTTTTTAAAACACTTTTAGCCGTCGCTTAAGCGACGGCCTGTAGGTGATTTAGTTTTTTAAAACTTCAATACAGTCACTTAACCGACGTTTAAGTTTTCATAATCCATCGGATAGCTGCCACTTAAGCGACGTCTTGTAGGTGTTTTTTTTTTAAACTTCAATACCGTCACTTAACTGACGTTTAAGTTTTCATAATCCGTCGGATAGCCGTCGCTTAAGCGACGGCCTATAGGTGATTTTAAAAAAAAAAATTCAAGCGTGTTTAAAGTTTAATATGAATTAGATGTCGGATAACCGACGATTTACATTTAACCGATGGTAAACTGAGCTGTCGCTTAACCGACAGATTGGAAATATGTCGGATAACCGACGAAAATCCACCGACGCTTAAAAAAAATCATAGTGTCGTACATGTGACAGGGAAGTGTCGAATATCCGACAATGCGGCCGTCAGATTTTTGGTCGAAATGTAGTAGTGTATGCATCTGTTTTGTATGTAAGTCTGCCAACTTGATGAGTTCTCCATCCCTGCACTTTTTTGTCAAACTACTAAACAAGTTGTAACTAAAATCCTTCTAATTGAGTGAGCCTCATGCATGTCTTGAGAGTTGGAGGTTATGTAGATCATCTGACTTGATCCATATGAGAAAACCCTAAAAACATTTTAAGTTACCAGGAATCCTTGAGCTACAACCTAGAGGAGTTTCCCGGAGTGATAACAGGTATGGTATATGGTATGGGTGATGTCAAATCATGCATATAATCCTAAAAAAATGCTTCTAAATCAAAATTATAACTATTTGAATGGAGTGAAGAAGAGTTGATTAAAGACAAGTCAAGATCTAGTGAAAAATCACAAACATTGGGAGATGAATCTTGGAGAATAATAGGTGGATTATTAAAGAAAGAAACTGATATTTATTATTCTTATATATCATAAAATGAAATTATATCAAAGGTACAAGGAAATTATTTGACTCTATACCTCAAGGCATAGTTTATATTGTTAGAATAATCAACCCATAGTTAGCTACCTTAGGCATTAATTAATCAATTTTTGTCTTATTTGCCTAGTTTCCATATTCCACTCTATGCAAGTTGTCCTCCACATGTCCTAGATGGTAAAAATTGCTAAAATTGAGTCATTGAGTGCTTGGGAAACCTCTTGGAATCAATTCTTCTTTATTCCTGAACCTACCTAGCGCATATCTGCTTTTTCTACATTAATGTTTCTTTTACTGTGTTTTAAGGCAATTGGGAAAGTATCACTAGGTGAATTTAACTTGTTTTTTGTCTTCATCATCCTCCACTCTTTTCTCCTAATAAAAGCATGTATGAGTTGTCCTTCCATCACCTATTATCTTGCCTAATTGATTTTTCCAATTCGTGAGCTCCTAGACAGATTTGGAAACTGCTTTATGCACCTATGGGGGATTTGATTAGATTTAGTAAGCCTTCTTTTGAATAATTTGAATGGAATCCAAATACATTCAAATATCTCATGTAATTATTTATTGTGGCATCCTATGACTTCACAAGATTTTCTATTGTACACTTATTCAATACAGATTAGTGTTATGCTCCATATTTAGTCTCCTTTGTGTGTAATTTGCATGTGTAATTGGCAATTTTTGTGAGTGTAATTGTTCTAACACTTGGGTTCAATTTCCACATGGTTTCAGAGCCCTTGTATATCTATTTCTCTCCTTCCATATTGTTATTGTAGGTTCGACATCATTGACTGGGAGCATTCTGCTGACTGAAGGGACAATTTCTGAGCTATGGATCAATCTCAGAAGATCATCTTGACTCCATTTAATTTCTTTGAATGGAAAGAAGAGATGGAGATATTGTTGAGAGTGAAAGGCCTCTATAGAGTGACTATGGTAACAAAAGCAGAGCCCAATGCAGCTGCAGATAAAATTAAATGGCACAACAGGAGGGATGAGACCTATGGTCTCCTGTGTCTAAGCATATCCAAAGACCTCCTTTTCCATCTTAATGGATTGACATCACCAAATGAAGTATGGGAGAATCTTGTTGATCTTTTTGGTAAAAAAGATGATATGAGAGGACATCAAATCGAGAATGAATTGATCTCCTTGAGTCCCAGCAACTTCGAATCCCTGCAACTCTACTTTTCCAAGTTTAAAGCCCTTGTTTTGTAGCTAAAATATTGTGGAATTTAAAAGAAGGAGGAGCAACTGGTTTTGGCCATACTCTCGAAGCTTGGCCCTGACTATTCAGTGTTTGTTTTGACCTTCCATGCCACCAAGTTGACATCTCGAGCCTGGAAGATGCCTAAACTTACAGAGTTCATGTAATCTCTCACACAAGAACAAGATAAATTGGTGATGATGGGCACCATCAAAAATTCCAAAGACCAAGCTCTGGTTTCTGGAGATTTGAGGGTGGATTTAAAAGGAAAGAAGAAAGCTAAGAAGCCACCTGAGCAAAAGAGAGACAAGAACAATTCTCCAGAGGAGCCCCAAGGTTCCAAGAAGAACCCCCAGAAGAAGAAGAACAAAGGACAAATGAGCAAGTGTGCATACTACACTAAGGGAAATCATCTTGAAAGCTCCTGCATGAAGAAGCAAATTGACATGCTCACCCAAATCCTAGAGAAGAATAGCATCTCCCTTCCTGATAGCTCAAAGAAGAGGGAAGGAGGATCAAATTTAGAAGATAGAGAGAGAGTTCATGCATTGGTTGCTGGCACATAAAGCTCACCTAGTTTCATCATTGATTCTAGAGCTTCAAGACATATGGTTTCGACCAAGGAGGCATTCAGATCACTTGACATGTCGAAAGGTCCACCAATAGTACTAGGAGATGACTCTCTCATTGAAATTTTGGGCAAAGGGAGGATTGATCTTGACCATGGTAAGTTCAGAAATGTATTGTATGTTCGAAGTCTTAACTCTAACCTCTTGTTAGTGTATCAGATGTTCCACACAGGGTCTCCAAAGAAGGTCATATTCTCCCCTGATGAATTTGAGATCACATATATCTCAAGTGGTAAAGTCATTGCAAAAGGAGTTGCAAATCACACTTCAAAGGTATACATGTTCTCACATTTCCTACCCTAATCTAACCCCTCTGCTCTTCTGATTCATTCTAATGAAGCAAGCAATATTTGGCATGAAATATTTGGCCATATTAACTATAAGTATCTTTCTAATCTTAGTGAAAAAAAATGGTCAGAGGGTTACCAAAGATTAAGTTTTCCAAAGGAGTCTGTTAAGGTTGCATCTTAGGAAAACAACCAGAGCATAAATTTGAGAAAGCTAGTCATGAGAGAACCTCTGCACCTCTTGAGTTGATCCACAGTGATGTTTCTGGCCCATTTACTCATATGTCAATGAGTTAGGCCAAATATGCATTGACATTCATATATGACTTTTCCAAGTACGGCTGGGTTTACTTCCTAAACCAAAAGTCTGAAGTTTTTGGCCTCTTCAAATTCTTTAAGTCTTTGGTTGAAAACCAGTCTGGGAGGAACTCAAGGTCCTTAGATCTAACAATGGTTTTCAGTATGTCAATTATGATTTCATTCAACATTGTGTATATGGAGGTATTCAGATGCATCATTCTATCCCTTACACACCACAGCAAAATGTTGTTTCTAAGAGGAAGAATAGATCACTGAAAGACATAGCAACCTACATGATGGAGGCTAATACTTTGCCACCAAAGTTTTCGGCCGAAGATATAAAATGTGCAGCCTATATCCATAATAGGGTTCCTCATAAACATCTTGATGGTATGACTCTTTTCGAAGAATGGAGTGGTCACAAGATAGATGTGACCCATTTAAAGATTTTTAGCTCAAGGGCTTGGGCTAGAATTCCAATAGGAAAGAGGAAGCCTTTGTAGCCCCAAATCCAAGAGTGTCTATTTGTTGGGTACTCTGAAGATTCAAAAGAGTACAAGCTGATCAATTTGAGCACAAACAAAGCCTTCATTGAAAGGAGTGTTCAATTCCAAGAAGAGCCTTTAGCAGCAGTTGAAGTTGGAGAGTCTTCTTCACCATCAGAACCACTGAATGTAAGTGAAGAGATAAATGAGTTTGCTGATTCTGATATGCTTGATAATGATTATTTAATTGTAGATCCTAACAGTCCTACAAGACCAAAATGGGCAAAAAATACCATTCATGCAGCTGGGGAACTAGCTGGAAATCCTAGTGATTCTAAGAGGACTAGATCTCAATTTGAGAGTGCCATGTGTATGAAAGACCCTTTGTTTGCAAAGAAATGATATCTGATAGTTGAATAAGACCCACAGCCATGATCCAAGATGGAAAACAACCATGAAAGAATAATTTAGCTCACTCCAGAAGAACAACACTTGGGAGCTGGTTGATCTTCCCCCAGGGAGGAAGCTAGTTCAATGTAAGTGGGTTTTCAAAACTAAGTTTGCTGCTGATGGTTCACCTTTGAAATATAAGGCAATATTGGTATCCAATGGCTACTCATAGGTACATGGTATAGACTACAATGAAACCTTTGCACCAATGGCCAAGATGGACTCCATCAGGCTAGCCTTAGCCATTGGAGCTTCCAAACACTGGGAGGTACATCACATGGATGTGAAGTGTGCTTTCCTGAATGGAGATATTACTGAAGAGATTTACATGCAGCAGCCTCAAGGATTTTTTACTAATCCATCTCTTATGTGCAGGCTAAAGAAATCATTGTATGGGCTTAAGCAAGCCCCCAGGGATTGGTATGCCAAAATTGATGGCTTTCTACTATCATTGAGTTTTGTTCGATGCAAGTAAGATCCTAATGTTTATTTGAAGCTGATTCATGGTTCTTTGATGATTATTGTATTGTATGTGGATGACCTTCTCATTACAGGAAGCTCAAAGGATGAAATTGCCTCCTTGAAGGATGCAATGAACCATGCATTTTCTATGACTGATTTGGGGTTATTGAGCCAATTCTTGGGTCTCGATATTGCTCAAACCAAACATGGAATAATATTACATCAGTGCAACTATGCTTTGGATTTGTTGAACAAGTTCAACATTAAATATTGCAAGCCAAGCAAGACTCCCTTCCTTTTAGGAGTTAAGTTTGAAGAAGCAGGTTCTTCTCCTATGGTAAATAATACACTGTATAGGCAACTGATGGGGTGTTTGCTGTACCTTACACATACTCGACATGATCTTTCTTATGCAGTAAGTGTGGCTTCAAGATACATGGATCAGACTCATGAGATCCATTGGAGAGCATCCAAAAGGATCCTTAACTTTGTTCAGGGAACAAGGACTCATGGGATCTTCTACAAAGCTAAATCTTATCTTGATTTGATTGGGTTTACTAACACTGATTGGGAAGGTGATAGCATAGATCGAAAGTCAACATCAGGATATGTGTTCATGCTTGCTGAAGGACCAATCAGCTGGTCAAGAAATAAACAGAGTTCCATTGCACTCTCATCTATAGAAGCAGAGTACAGAGGAGTTGTAAATGCAGCAACTCAATGTTTATGGTTGCAGGGGTTACTTGGTGAGTGTGACTTCGAATCAGAATACTCAACTACTATCTATTGTGATAAGTAGAGTGCCATTTGAATCTGCAATGATCCAGTTTAGAGATAGAGAATCAAACACATTGAGATCCATATGCACTACATCAGGCAGCTTGTGCATGATGGCACCATTCACCTACTCTTCTATTCGTCTTCAGAACAAGCAGCAGACATCTTCACCATATTTTTTTGTGAGAAGACTTTCAGCAATCTCAAATCACTACTGGGGATTGCTGACCATGCTGTGAAGCATGATTGATGACAATATTTTCAAATTTTGTTTTACTGTCCATGTTTAAGGGAGAATTTTTCCCACTAGGTTTTTACCTCTTTCCTTGTTTAAATGGACATGTAGTATGTAAAGGGTGACTAAGCCTTGTTTCTAGGCCCTATAATTTTCTGATATTTTACTCATAACTCAGGCTTAAGGGGGGGTGTTATAATAATCAACCCATAGTTAGCAACCTTAGACATTAATTAATCCATTTTTGTCTTATTTGCCTAGTTTCCATATTCCACTCAATGCAAGTTGTCCTCCACATGTCCTAGATGGTAAAAATTGCTAAAACTAGGTCATGGAGTGCTTGGGAAACCTCTTTGAATCAATTCTGCTTTATTCCTGAACCTCCCTAGCGCATATCTACTTTTTCTGCTTTATTGCTGCTTTTACTGAGTTTTAAGGCAATCGGGAAAGTATGACTAGGTGAAGTTAACTTGTTTTTTGTCCTCATCATCCTCCACTCTTTCCTCCTAATAAAATCATGTATGAGCTGTCCTTCCATCACCTATTAGCTTTCCTAATTGAATTTTTCAATTCGTGAGCTCCTAGACAGATTTGGAAACTGCTTTATGCACCTATGGGGGATTTGCTTAGATTTAGTAAGCCTGCTTTTGACTAATTCGAATGGCATCCCAATGGATTTGAATATCTCATGTAATTATTTATTGTGGCAGCCTATGACTTCACAAGGTTGGCTATTGTACACTTATTCAATATAGATTAGTGTTCTGCTCCATATTCAGTCTCTTTTGTGTGTAATTTGCATGTGTAATTGGCAATTTTTGTGAGTGTAATTGTTCTAACACCTGGTTTCAATTTCCACATATATCACTATGGAACTATGCACTATGACAGTGTTATGAGGATTCTACATGCTTCTCTAGCTCATCTATAACTTTAATGTTATGCTTCTCAAGTAGGTGAGACATGATGTCCATATTCTTCTTCAAACATATTTTCTCAAGATGAAATCCCTTGCTGCAATAAGAACACTTGGATGTTATCCTTTCTTCTTGGCTTTATTCATTAAGCCTTCATCAATAGGCTTTGAACTTTCATCTTCATTATGTGAATTTGGCTTCTTTTGTTTCACAATTTGCTTCTCTTTTGATCTTGCATTCTTGCTTCCTTGAAATATCAGAGAGTGATACTTTCCATTGGAAGGTATAAGAGCACCCATATGGATGAATTTATATTTCTCCTTGTTGAAATATTGTAACTTTGAAGAATATTCTAAATGTATTTTATTGATGTAACCCTTTGGAGATATTTTATTCCTCCATTGGGATGTTACTATTGTATATGGTCACCATAGAGTCATGAGGTATAACCTTCATTATAATTCCGGTCAATAGTACCCTCTTGAATATAATATAATATTGTTTTGTGTCTTCCTAGGTGAATTTGACCTAGTAATTTTATTGGGGCTGACTTGTTAGGGTAAAAGTCAAGTGACAAAAAGAGTATAAATAGAGGAGTTGTGTTCCTCATTAGAACACACACTCACTTGTGTATAACACATAGGAGAGAGAGAGAGAGAGAGAGAGAGAGAGAGAGAGAGAGAGAGAGAGAGAGAGAGATCTACTGTGAGAAGGTTCACCTATTTTGGGTCTTGTATTTGTACTTTTGGTACATCTATGTACAGGAAGTTTTGCTAGGTTTTCTTCCCCATGAGGGTTTCCCGAGATAAATCTCTGTGTTCTTTTGTGTGGCTTTGCTTGCCTATATTTCAGTGATCCTTTTGCATATGGTCATGATGTTATGATGCTAAATGTTATTAGATATTGTATAACCATTAAAAATTATCATGGTATCATAGCTACCTTGAAACAAGTCTTTATGCAGTTGAAACACTATTACAACTACAACTACTGGAGATTAGGGTTTCATGCTTGAAAAGCCTAGAAGACAAAAACCAGTCATGCTTGGACTTTCTCTATAACTCAATATTGGAGAAGGATCAAGAGTGGAAACTTTGAAAGGATGAAGATGAAGTCCTTCTATACACTATTTAAAATTTTCAACCTCAGATTCGCTATAATCTAGGATATATGATTCCTCCAACTTAGGGTTCTAGCCTCTCCCAAAATTCATCCTTAAACAAGGGTCCTAGGGACAATTGCTATTTCTAGAGATAGAAAGTTCCAAATAAAATTTAGAAATATGTTTAATATAGGGAATACAATTTAGTTTCTATGGTAAAAGTTTCAAACCCCGAAGGTGAGACACGGATACATGGGCCTTCATACAAGTTTTCTATTCCATATAGTACTGAAATAAGTCACCTTAGTAAACTTCGCATAAGTCCCACTTGGTGAAAACAATTCTTCTCTAGCCTGTGGGGTTGGAAAGAAGTCAGAAAATTCTACCTCAATATGAAGTTTCAAACCTAGAGGAGTATGAATTTCATATATACAACCAAAACAAGATCAAGTAATTCTATAGAAGAAATTGAAGAAAACTAGGGGTTCATGTTCCAGGGACTTCCCTCCACCGATCAGTTGAAAAAGGAGGACTATAAAAATAGAAATAGGAGGGCACATTTTTATATGGAATAAGTTCCTCATTCTTTGGATTTTCAAATTTTGACCTAACACTACTGCTAGGGAAAAACTAAGGCCTCAGATATTTTTGAATAATGTTCATAGTTTTGGAAAAATTATTATGTTTCTCAGCTCGCCTTGAGGATGTGCATATCTCTATCCAATCGGATCTAAAAGATACCTAAGTTGAAAAATTAAGATTTCTTTGTCAAACCCTAGGTCCACTAGAAGCACTCTTCTAAAAAATCTTTCAAGCTAGAATCAAGTTGAAGCAATCTTATTAGTAATTTCTATTCTCTCTATTTCCATTTGAGGTTCTCATTTTTGTCATGATGAAAAATATTACAAAGCTTGAGAACAAGATTGAAGAAGCAGAGAACCTATAAATATGGAAGTATAGAGTGCTTCTCATACCTAAAGAAGCATGACTTGGAGAACTATGTTGAAGAAGAAGTTGCAGATCCAGAGGGAGATGAAGAAAAAGCACAAGACGGATTTAGTGAAATCTAAGAGGATTATTTCTATCTCCATTGGATCTCACATGTATCATCCTTGTAGAATCCAAAGGATATGTTCGGTACAATGACCAACCTATAGGAAGGAAATAATATCAACAAAAAGATGACATTGAGGAACCAATTGAAGAATGTGAAGATACAGAACTTAGAGACCATGCAGTTCCACTTCACAAGGATTTTTCAAATAAAATAATAACTTGAATAAGTCAAATAAATACATCATGCTCACACTGCTGAAGATTCCTCAATTGATGAGGAATGTGAATTCTATTGGTGAAGACAAACATCATACTCTTATCCATTTCATTATTTGGATAAGAAAGAATGAAAGTAGTGTCACTCAGAATGAGTACACAGGTTCCCAGAATTAGTAGAAGGATCCATGACATAAGAATCAAGAATGATTCTACCAAACAAACAAAAGATATGTATTTGAATTGACATTATTTAGTTGTGTTCAAGGAAATATATTATGCATGATAGAATGGTTGCATTAATGAAAATATACTAGTAATATGCATGTTATGCGTAAGTATCCCATGGTTCTATACTGTGATAATTGCTTCACAGTGAGATCTAGGAGCTAGAGAAATATTAACAATATAATTTATTCACAAAATATACAAGAGAATGGAAAAAGAGAACAAAATAACACACATAGATGGTGCCAATAACTGATATTTATATTAGTGTATAGCTTTTATATTTGTATGGTACATACTTATTATACAATGGGGAAAATTCATGAGCGTTTGGAGGCCATCTGGATGCATACAAGTGTCAGGATATGATATGACCCCTAAACCCCCCTAGGTTGACCAATAGGCTCCCAAACCATAACAAACAATCATTAATGCAATTGTGAAAATGTATGGAGGCATGCTTGATCATAAATGAAGGAATGATAGGCATGGGTGAACACATGTTTTATTTGGAGAGTCTCTAGGAGGCAATAAATGCCTAATGATACCACAAACAAACCGCATTCACACACTAGCACCTCTAATCAAACATATTCCATGAATTAAGGGATAAGGAGTGGTATATAATCAATGAGGGCACATGGGTTATCGGGATGATCAAACTAGAGCTCCTAAACTTCTAGGATGATCAAAGTGAAGCACCTCAACTGTGATTTAATGAGCCAAAAATCATCTAATAGACCAACATTGATCAATATAACCTAAGTACGATCATATAACATAAGTGCAAGACAAATGAAAACTACTCCTAGGTGTAAGACCATGATACTAAGGTATATTAATTCTCTAACACCCCCCCTTAATCCTAACTTTGTATATTTTATACCAAAATTTTATTGACTCCTTGGAAACTAAGGCTCAAGTCACCTCGTACATCAAAATGTTTTATTTGTCCATGTAAAATGAGGAAAGAGGAAAATCCTCATGGGGAAAATCCTCCCTCGATAATGGACATGATAGAGATGATCAAAAAATTTCTTCAAAAGGTCCTCCTCTTCACTTGAATGAGCTAAAAGAATAAATTCTTGGTGATGCAATTGGTGAAGATGTTGTGGATTCCAAGCTCATGAATCAATTCATCAATGCGTTGTTGACAAATATCACGTGGGGAGGCCCTTTTATGGTCATAATTTTATGATGGTGGAGCATCATAAGAATTTATTTTTATGAAAACATACTCTTATCTAGAAGCATAATCAACCATGTAAAATATATCTATGCAAACTCTTTCCCAAATAACATCAAAAGATTCAACAAAATCTACCTCATGTATAGCTTCCATATCATGAATAAAACCATGAATCTTCTTCCCAATTTGATAAAGCACCTTCACAACTCTGTAAAAAATCCCAATATTCTCTGAAATATCAGAATATATGTCATATACATCAGAAAATATCAAATTTATGGTGTCTCCATGAGCGAATGGGTCCATAGTGGGATAAGAGTGAGAAACTAGATCACATTGATAGTTGAGCGAACCTGGAGGGTTTGGAGATTTGAAACTTGAAACATGGGTGGTGAGACCAAGTCCAGACATATGGAACAATAGTCCCATGAAGTGCAATTCCATGGTGGTCCAAACAATGAATGACATACAAGACATAAAAGTAACATACACAAGTGACATAACATTGGAAACTAGGCAATTTTGAGATTTTCCAACTAGTGAACTTGAGGGTTGTCAGGTATTTTGGTCATGAAATGGTTGGGGAAATGAGTCTATGAATTTAATAGGATGTATATAATCCTGTATATCACCTTCATAATCATAATGGGAAATATATGAATGGAGTGGGAAAGATCTTTCAGAAGACACATAAAAAACTAGTGAAAAATGACTAGTTTCTGGATCAGGAAGCTTCGGTGAACTGGTTGGAGTTTCTTCCAAGGAAGGGATGGATGTTTTATATTTTGATATATCAGAATGTAAATCAGAAATACATACATATGAAACAAATATATTAGAAATGGTTTTCTCCCATGCACACAAAGAATGCGTAGACTTACCATCTCCTTGCTTGTGCTCCCATCTTCTTGCAAAATATGGAAGATCAATATTGTTCTCCTCAAGGAGATTAGTCATGATGTCCATATTATTTCTGAACAAATATATTTCACTTTGTGAACCTTTGAAATAACCACATCTCTCTCTCTCTCTCTCTCTCTCTCTCTCTCTCTCTCTCTATTCATCCTCCTAGATCTCGAATTCCTCATCAGTTGAATTGGAGCTTTCTGTATCCGAATGATTCTTCCCTTTATCTCTTTGTTTCTTCAAATCCTTAAATTTATTCTTTCCTTTGCCTTAATTTGATACAAAAACAACATGGGATTGATCCTTGGTGGATTTTATGGTACCCATTTTCACTAAATTGTCTTTCTCCTGAGTCAATCACTTGATGAAGTCTGCTAGCGCATGCATCCTCTAATTTCTAGTTGTGAGCTTTCTTGAGTCAAATGTCGAAACAAACACAGAATAATCAGGCCCTAGCTTAGAAAGGATAGAAAATATAAGACGATCATATTTCTTCTCTATGCCACACTATTTTAGCTAAAGCACCAGTGCTTTGAACTTGGTGAAGAAGTCTTGGATTGTCTTATAGTGATCTAGACTTAGTGAGATTAGCTCATTTTCGAGCTGAAGGCCTCTCATATCATCAGTCTTCCAAAATAGTGACTCAATATTGACCCAAAATTAATTGGGCATGCCAAGAATTTTTAAATGGAAATGAATATCTCTCAAAGTGTTGAGACAAATCATACCAAATTCTTTCTGAGACAAGTCTGTTGAAGTACTTTGTTTTCTCCACAGCAGAGTTGGGCTCGGTCTCAGTCCCCATGGTGACTCTATATAGACCTTTCGACCACATCTATATCACAATTTCATATTTCCATTCAAAATAGTTGAATGGGGTCAATAATACATGATTCTAATCCATTCTTCTTGCACACTGTGTGACAAAAACAGAGTTGTACCTATAATGCAAACACTCAAATTTTCTATAAACATTCCCTCAACAACAACTCAAAACTCTCTAGATTTTATTTGCAAATCCACAAATATCTGATACCATGTGATAATTGCTTCACAGTGAGATGTAGGAGCTCAATAAATATTTACAATCTAATTTATTCACAAAATATGCAAGAGAACAACAAAAGAGAACAAAATAACACACACAGATGGTGCTAATAATTGATATTTTTATTGGTGTATGAATTGTAGATTTGTATGGTACATAATTATAATACAATGGGGAATATGCATGAGCATTTGGAGGCCATCTAGATGCATACAAGTGCCAAGCTAGGATTTGACCCCTAAACCCCCTTAGGTTGACCAATAGGTTCCCAAACGAAACCAAATGGTCACAAATGAAAGTATGAACATGTATGGAGGCATACTGGATCATAAATGAAATAATTCTAGGCATGGGTGAAGACATGTGTGAGTGGGAGAGCCTCTAGGAGACAATAAATTCTCAAGAAGACCAAAAAACAACCACATTCACACACTAGCGCCCCTATTCAAACATATTCAATTAATTAAGGGACACAGAGTGATCTGTAATCAATGAGGGAACATGGGTTGTCAGGATGATCAAAATAGAGCACCTCAACTATCAGGATGATCAAAGTGGAGTGTCTCAACTGTGAGTTAATGAGCCATAAATCACCTAATAGACCAACATTGATCAATATAACCTATGTAGGATCATATAAAATAAGTACAAGTCAAATGAAAATTCCTCCTAGGTGTAATACCATGGTACTAAGGTATATTAGTGCTATAAAACATACAAAACTCCATTGCTACTTATCTAGAATGAAACCTCTTTGCTGACATATTGGGATTAGTGAACAATCTCAATGATGTCATGGTAGAGATGGAAGGCATTTGGAAAGTTTACGTGTGTATATGGGATATGGATGAATGTTGTATTGGCTAAAATAGTCGCATGATTATATGTTTATGCACAAGAATATGTCATTATGAATATTTCTTATGAAATGATGCAATTGGTGCATTTGAAGTCTAGGAAAGATTGCGTACAATCACCTACAAGAAAAGAAGGATGATACTTGTTATGAAGAACAAGTGATGAAAGATCAATATTCACTCCAATAAACATACATAAACATGAACTTGAAGATCCCAGGTTCAAATACACTGTGATAGAAGAAATAGCTTTAGAAGAATATAAGAGAGCGGTAGATCCACCTCGAGAGATGGAGACCACCTTGGGAACGAGAGATAATTCAAGATGAAAAAAAGTATGGTGGGACTTCCAACTAAAGTAAGCTTGGCCTCATATGCACTCTAGTTATGTAGAACAATTGAGTGACATCATTGGTGCAGACCCTTCCATCTATGGAAGAAGCTATGATCAAAGAGTACTAGTTGATCATGGGGAATGGTGTATAGGATATGGTTCTGAGACCCAAAGGGAAGTCCATAGTGTATTCCATGTGGATCTACAAGATAAAGTATACAAATAAAGGTTCACGGTTTGTCTCAAAAAGAAGGAGTAGATTATTCCACGACATACTCCATTAACTAGACACACACCTCCAGTGAAGCATAAGTATATATTGAGTAAAGAACCACCTGTGTAGAAAAGAATTTGTACGAGCTCAGAAGGAACCCATAGATAAGCAAATATAGTTACATAAGAAGCTTGAAGATCACCTAAAGTGATGAATATATTAACCTTTGCTTCAAGGTTGAATATGGAAACCTATAGAAGACAACAAGCTCACAGATGGGTGCAAGAGGAAATTTTCAACAAAGTTCAAGATAAATGATATTGGTATCTAGTAACCCGATATAGATACATAGAAGATCAGTAGTAGAGGATTCTACCTATCACTCCAGTACATAATGTTTCGATACATAGAGTACAAACTATAGAGGGAGATGATGCTCAGTTTCAAGGTGAGTGACTATAAAATATCTTTGAGTTCGACATTGTATGACAGGATGGACAACTTCCACATGGAATAAGGCTTTACCAATATTAAAATGGGTTCCAACCTTCAAGGTTGAATGTATAATACTGGGATATGTTGATGACCTAACATGATGAAATCATTGTAGATGCAAAGAGGAAGTTTCGAAGATAGAAATATCACCTCTGGATGTTTGGGATCGGGTATGATATCATGAAGAGGCTAAGTACATTGAAACATGTTCATCATGTAGTGAAGAAATGTGAATTCAAAAATTATGCTGTTGAAATATTAAGAAGATTTGATATGTTGAATTGTGAATCCATGGTCACACCCATTGATACCAACCTGAAGTTTTTATCTGATGAATCATTAGAGTTAGTGGACGTGACTCGGTACAGAAAGATTATTGGGTCATTGATGTATCTGATGAATACCAGGATAGATATATCCTTTGTTGTGAACACCTTGAGTCATAATCTAGTTAATCCTTTATGTGTTCACCTTATAGCTGCAAAGCAAGTGATGAGGTACCTAAAAGGTACAACAAACTTTTGACTTTACTATGATGGAGATCATGACTACAGATTGTAGGCTTATATGGATTTAGATTGGGAAAGAAGTGTCTAAGACATGAAAAGCACCTTAATTGGATGTTATTGTCTAGGATCTGCCATGATCTCATGGTTTAGAAGGAAGCAATCCAATATTGCTCTCAACACGATTGAAGCAGAGTATATAGAATCTCGTTCCGCTAGTTGTGAAGCCACATGGATTCGGTAGTTGATGTCATATCTATTTGATCTGGAGTTGGATACCAGAATGATTCAATGTGACAACCATATTTGTATGAATATGACACATAATCATTTGTTCCATGATAAATCAAAGCACATAGAAATTTGATATTTTTACATAAGAGATATGGTACATAAGGGAGCTATAATACTCCAATATGTGAGTACCAATAATCAAGTTGCCGATGTGTTGACCAAACCTCTATTTTAAGTAAATTTTGAACACTTCCATGAAAGCTTGGTGTAATCCGAAAGGACCTCCCTGAAAAGAGGGAGTGATGATGAGACTATCATTGCATATGAGATGAAAGTGATGGGCTAGTACGAAAAAGGCCAAGTGCGCCTGAAGATGCTGATAAGGTTCAACATTCACTTATGGACAATAGTATCCTATTTTGAGGATGGTCTTGCAGACAAGAAAACTCTCTTAGTAAGAGTGGTCCTAGCCCTTACCGACTAAGGATGGTCTTGCAGACGATACTCTCTTCTGGAGAGTGATCCTACATTCACTGTTAGGATGGTGCCATATAAAAGAACACTCTATTGAGAGTGGTCCTTAGCAATTCTAGGATAAGGATGGTCTACAATGAGTCCTACATTCATTTGCGTACAATGTGGTCATGCATTCATTTACAGATGATATCTACATTCATTTACAGGCATTACTCTCTTATGGAGAGTGATCCTACATTCACTTGTAGGATGGTGCCATATACAAGAACACTCTCTTGAGAGTGGTATTAGAACTAACAACCTAAGGATGGCCTATGATGAGTCCTACATTCATTTGTGGATGATGTGGTACTGCATTCATTTGCGGATGAGATATGCATTCATTTGTAGATGATGTGGTCCTGCATTCATTTTTGAATGAGATATGCATTAATTTGCATGCGATGTGGTCTTGCATTCATTTGTGGATGAGATCTACATTCATTTGCGTAGGATCCAGCTAGTCGATGATGTGGACCCTCATCATCAAGGGGGAGTAGGTTGATGAAGATTGCATCATCCTTGTAACTATGTCCAAAATTGATATCGATTGATCATCCCGTAAAGAGATCATGTGTACTGCAGATAGTGTCACAGAATAGGATTAAGTGATCGAGTGCTGCAAGAAGATGAAGATCAAAGTGTTGCAGAAAAGGATAAAGTGATCGAGTGCTGCAAGAATATGAATATCAATTTTTTTATGCAAAGGATCATGTGGTCGAGTGCTACAAGATGATGAAGATCAAAGTGCTGATGCAAAGGATCAAGAGATCTAAGTGCTGAAGGAAGAAGATCAAAGTGTTGCTACAAAGGATCAAGTGATTGAGTGTTACAGAAGATCAAAGATGAAGAATCAGTGTTGTAGAATATGATTTTCTAGTACTGAATATGTTCCAGTAACTTTCCTGGTTACTGATGATTGTTGAAAACTTCCTATGACGTATAGATGTATCACCTTGATTATGTTGCAAATGCTCTCTCTCCGTGCTCCTATAGTTGATGATGTTGTTGTCAGTAGAATACCCCTCTCGTTAAGGGGGGAGTGTTAAAATATTGTAACTTCAAAGAATATTCTAAATGTATTTTACTTATGTAACTAATGGGATATGTTTTAT
Source organism: Pseudotsuga menziesii (assembly GCA_001517045.1). NCBI lineage: Eukaryota > Viridiplantae > Streptophyta > Pinopsida > Pinales > Pinaceae > Pseudotsuga > Pseudotsuga menziesii. The sequence goes on from LPNX011065237.1 coordinate 72,220, forward strand.
TCCTCCACCAGGATATTACTATTGTATTTGGTCATCATTGAGTCTTGAGGTATAACCTCCATTGTAATTTGGGTCAATATTACCCTCTTGAATACAATGCAATACTGTTTTGTTTCTTCCTAGGTGAATTCATCCTAGTAAGTTTGTTTGGGCCGACTTGTTAGGGTAAAAGTCAAGTGACATAAAGAGTATAAATAGAGGACTTGTGTTCCTCATTAGAACACACACTCACTTGTGTATAACGCATAGGAGAGAGAGAGAGAGACATATCTGCTGGGAGAAGGAGAACATGTTTGGGGTCTTGTATTTTTACTTTTGATACATCTATATTGAGGGAGTTTTGTTGGGTTTTCTTCCCCATGAGGGTTTCCCAAGATAAATATCTATGTTCTTTTGTGTGGCTATGCTTGTTTATATTTCAGTGGTATTTTTTCATATGGTTATGTTTTTATGATGCTAAATGTTATTATATATTGTATAACCATTAAAAATTAACACTCCTTTTTTACGGAATCAAATAATGTACTCAAAGAAGGTATTTTCTAGTTAGAAATAACAAGCCTAGTAGCATGAAAAGTAGACACAAAAATAGAGTATTCAGGACCCAATTTTGATAGGATGGAAATAATTAATGGATCTTCCTTCTTGTCAATTCCACATTACTTGAGAAATAATAAAAGTGACTTGAATTTGGTGAAGAAACCCTCATTATAATATAAATTTATTGGAATCAATGAGAATAACTCATTCTCCAACTGATGCGCTCTTATCTCATCTTGTAATCCAAAGAGAGATTCATGTTTGGTCCATACTTGGTTTGGAGTGGTAAAACCATATAGATGAAAGAGTAAATTAGGAGGAATAGAGAGACAAATAAATCTATAGGATTCATCAAACCTATTATTCCATTTATATTTCTCAACAATAACATTTACCTCATTCTCCAAAGCTAAAGTAACTCTCTATAGTCCCTTATTGCGCAATAGAATGCCAATTTTGGATTTCCATTCATGATAGTTGAAGGGAGTAATGATCATAGATGAAGAGGAATCCATGATAATAAGTATATGTGCTAAATAATATAATCTCTGCAACCTTCACAAATAAAAACTAGGAGAAAAATTTGTAATATTAATTCAAGCTCTTCTTCAAAGAGGAATAGGAGACTGTATGCGCTTTGATGTAGGGAACTAATAGCTCCTTGATTCTATATATATTAAGCAACCTTGTGATATGATACCATGTAGGATAAATATGATACCATGTATAAATAACATATATAATTCTATGGATAAATAGATCCTTGATGTTAAGAATAATCACATGATGTAGATCTAGCTATAAGACAATTCTCACAAGCATGCACAAGGAAAATAAAGAGAAGAATAAAGAGACTCGATCACATGAAGAAGTCAAGAATGAATAATTTATTGATTATTACAATAGTAATACATCCTTATAAAGGAAAATTGAGTTGGTGGAATAAAACTCATGCTACCTCATAAACCAGGGTTACTAAATATGATAAAGCCCCATAGGTGGCTAAAGGACTTTCGAACTTTGTCAAGGACCTCATGAATTAGATAAATAATAAGTGACTTGTCATGAGTGATGGAAAAAAATTCTAATCCAATATTATGGAGAGAAAAACATGGAGGATTGGTTGGAAACAAAGGATAACAATTTCCTAGTTGACTGGCTTTACCTTATCCACTGAAAAGATGGAATAAAGAAGGGTAAAGACAGAATCCGCAGGAAGATGTAGTTGATAATTATGGAAGTCAATAAATTTGGTAGGATCTAACCATAATTAGGATAAATATGCTCTTGGGTTATATATGACAAGTTTTAACCAGGTGGTGCAAGTGGATGCCAACTATCTAGGTTAGTAGGTAGGGAATTAATTAATAATGATTATTATCCTAAGTATGGAGTGGGTTTATAATATCCCAACACTCCCCTTTAAGTTATAATTTATGATGATATGTATAAAATAATCATAAATATAGACCTATATAAGCGCATATAGGTGCATATAGGGCCCAAAAACAAGGATATGGTCTCCCTTTACAATTATTCATGTCCGTAAAAGCTGAGAAAAGAGGAAAAACCACATGGGGAAAATCCTCCCTCAAGAAAGGACATGGAAAGGACAAGGCACAAAATTTGAACAACATGTATTCAATACATATTTATATTCACTTGAATGAGCTGAATGAACAGATCCTAGTGAAATAATCTGATGAAGAAATTGTAGACTCAATGATTATGTGCTAGAGTGTAGAATTTGCAAGAAGGAAGAAGATATACTCCTTGTAGCTCATCATCTGATGAAGTAGGAGAGTAGGAGAATTATATGAATGCTTATTTCTGCTAAAAAACTCTGATATGCAAACAAAATCTGAAAATTAAAACATATATGTGCATACTCCTTCCCAAAGAGTACAAAATTAAGACAATGGATTACACAATCAATTCCTTGTATAGTTGCAAAAAGGTGATGTGGATCACATATCTTTCTTCCAATATGATGTAAAAACTTAAAAAATATGAAATGAGTCTAAATATACTATGATATATCAGAAATATTATCATATGGAGAAACAAATGCTAAAGATTCAGTGTCTCCATGAGGATATGGGGCTCAAGTAGGAAAAGGTTGAGCAACTAGGGAAAACTGATGAGTGTAAAAATATGAATGATGTATGGACTTGAAATCTGAAAAATAGGTGTTTATAATAGATCCAAGAAAGTGTAATATAATACCAATGATGGATAACGTCATGGATAACCAACCAGTGAAAAATATACAAGAATTGAAACCATTTGATATAATTAACACTGCATAGGAAACCAATGAGGATTTAACTAGTGAACTTGGGGTTTTTATAGTGTTAGAAGAGAGGTATGGTAGATGGTATGGATGATGTCACACCATGCATATAATCCAAAAAACATGCTTCTAAATAATAATTATCAAAATTTTAATGGAGTGAAGAAGAGATTCTTAAAGACAACTCAAGATCTAGTGAAAAATCACCGACATTGTGAGATAAATCTAGGAGACTGATAGGTGGATTATTCAAGAAATAAAATAAGATTTATGATTCTGATATATCAGAAAAATAATATATATAAGATATATGAGGAAAGGATTTAACTCTGAAACTAAATGCATATTTTATATCATCTTGGAATTGCACACTATGACAATGTTTTGAGGATTCAACATTCTTCTATAGCTCATCTGAAAATTCAATGTTATGCTTCTCAAGTAGTCGAGACATGTTGTCCATATTCTTATTGAAAAATTTATTCTTAGTATGGAATCCCTTTCTGCAATAAGAACACTTTTATTTTCTCCCTTTGTTCTTGACTTTCTTCATTGAACCTTCATCAGTAGGCTTCGAACATTCATCTTCATTATCTGACTTTGGCTTCTTCTCTTTCACAATTTGGTTCTCTTTTGATATTGAATTATTTCTTCATTGAACTATCTGAGCATTATGCTTTCCATTTGAAGGTCTAAGCACATCCATCTGGATCAATTTATCTTTCCCATTTCTTAGTGAATAAGAGAATGTCCTCAAAGAAGACATTTTCCAATTTGAAATAGCAAGCATAGTAGCATGAAAAGTAGACACAAAAACTGAGTATTCAAGACCCAATTTTGATACGATGGAAATAATAAATTGATCTTCCTTCTTATTAATCCCACATTGGTTGAGAAATAGAGAAAGTGACTTGAATTTGGTGAAGAAACCCTCAATAGAATCGAAACTGCTTAGACTCAATGAGAATAACTCATTCTCCAACTCATGTGCTCTTATCTCATCTTGTACTCCAAAGAGAGACTCAATTTTGGTCCATACTTTGTTTGGAGTGGTAAAACCATATAGATGAAAGAGTATATCAAAATAAATAGAGAGTCAAATTAATCCATAGGCTTCATCCGACCTTTTATATCACTTGTATTTCTCAACAATAGCATTGGTATCATTATCCAAAGCTAAAGTAACTTTGTATAGTCCCTTACTGCACAATAGAATGCCAATTTTGGCTTTCCATTCATGATAGTATAGGGGATTCAAGATCATAGAATAAGAGGATTCCATGATAAGAAGTTGAAGCGCTCAAGAATATACTCTCTGCAACCTGCACAAATATAAATTAGGATAAAAATTCATAAGATTAATTCAATCTCTTCTTCAAAGAGGAATAGGAGACTGGATGCACTTTATGTAGAGAACTGATAGCTCCTTAACTCTGTAGAACTTAAGAAACCTTGCAATATGATACCATGTAGGAGAGCTCTGATACCAAGTAGAAATATAATCTCTAATGATATGAAGAAATAGAGCCTTGATGCTAAGAATAATCACATGATGTAGATCTAGCTACAAGATAATTCTCACAAGCATGCACGAGGAAAATAGAGATAAGAATAAAGAGAATGATTCACATGAAGAAGTGAATAATGAATAATTGATTGATTATTACAATAGTAATACATCCTTATAAAGTAAAATCGATTTGGTGGAAGACAACTCATCCTAGCTCATAAAACATGCTTACTAAATATGATAAACTCCCATAGGTGGCTAAAGCACTTTTCAACTCTATCAAGGACCTCACGAATTATCTAAATCATGAGTGAGTTTTGATGAGTGATGGAAAAGCATGCTAATCCTGGAATCTGGAGAGAAAATAATGGAGGATGGGTTGGAAAGAAAAGGTAGCAGCTTCCTAGTTGATTAGCTTTAGCTTATCAATTGAAAAGCTGGAATAAAGCAGGATAAAGAAAAAATATGCAGGAAGGAGCAGTTGCTAATTCTGGTAGTCAATAAATTTGGAAGAATCTAACCAAAATTAGGATAAAGGCACTCCTGGGATATATATGGAAAGTGTTGACCAAGTGATGCAAGTGGATTCCAACTATTTAGGCTAGTAGGTAGGAAATCAATCAATAATGATTAAATATTGTTATCATAAGTATGGAGTGGGTTTATAATATGTCAACACATAACATGGATATGACTTACAGCTTTTAGAAGCCATTTATTTCCATTATTTAACTTAATCTGTACCTTACTTGTTCCAATAATTTTACATGGTTCATCATCCCCCAATAAAACATGTCCAAAATCACCTAGAACATAATCATGGAAGAATTTCCTATGAGGTGCAGCATGACATAAAGCCCATGAATCTAATACCTAGTAATCACTAGTATTATATAATTCAAGAATAAAATCTTATTGTAACACATCACCTGCTACATTATCTTCCTGAGTAGTCTCCTCCTACCTGTCTCCTTTCTTATTTGGAGCTCTGCAATCTATCATCAAATGTGGTCTCTTACCACAGTTCCAAAACTCTTTATTTCCTGGTACAGACTTGGATCTGTCCTTTCTAGGATTGGTATGATTACCTGTGTGCCTTATTCTCTCCCTTTGTCTTCCCCTACTCTCCATGGTCAATGCATTACTTGATGTCTCACCTATGTTTTTTCTTCGTATTTCCTCATTAAGAATATCACCAACAACATCATCAAATTTAAGAGTGTTTGAACCAGTGATAGAGTTAGTTACAACGATGACCAATCCATTCTAGCTTTCTGGAAATGAGCACAATATTAAAAGAGCCCTAACTTCATCATCAAAGTTCACTCCTACAAAACATAGATGATTAGTAATTATATTAAATTCATTTAAATGGTCAGCAATAGATCCACCTTCTGACATCTTCATATTAAATAAACACTTAATTAGAAATACCATGTTGGAATTCGAGGGTTTTTTTATAGATCTTAGCCAATGCATACATTGTAGTGGAGATTTATCCCCTACTACGTGCAAAATTACCTGCCCTAGATCAACCGTATATAAGGTTAGAGTTCATGGTGCAATGGATTTATCAAACCTCGACTTACAATAAGAAATAACAACAATTTAATATTTTTAACTAAAAAATGCAATAAGATAATTAAAAACACCTTTAAAAGGAGCCACTGCAGCCGTTTAAGGAAATGGTTCATAGGATCCCATGATCCTGGTCTCCATTTTGTCTCCAACAATGGGTTGTCACCGAAAAAGGGATTAATGGTTGCATGGAGAGAACTTGTGGTTAAAGGATGGAGTGTCCAAAACATTGGGAATTTGATAAAAAGGCCAAAAGTTAAGGAATATTTTTGGGGAGACCTTCACAATGTATTTATACGATGATCCAAGGTTTTCTGACCCATGGTATTTTATTGTGCATGGTATTTGTTCATGGTTTTTGACCCATTAACATTTTAGGGGTTTTGGTCCTTTTTGGAGAGAGTGGGGATATGCACAATAAATGATCAACTTCCTTGTATTTATGGGGGAAAGAATAATAATGTTTTGGACCAATTTTGGTATTTTTAGTTGTGTAGGTCAAAATGGAGGAAATAATTGTGGGATTATGATGTATAATTATGATTTGGACCATAAAGAGCTATGTGGACAATTTTTGGTGTTAACGGATTGCCCCCCTAATGTGTGAGGATAGGAGCTCATCGTATGGGGGATAAACATCATAGGATCAAGGAAGAAATGGTGAAAACTGTGGAGAAACCAGGGGGAACCATGGAGGAGTCGAAGTTTCCTCATTCAAACTATAGTGGCTTTTGTTTTGTATTACTTCTAAAAAATGGACTAGGTAAATATAATCTCAAACATATATATGGATGAGGTGGGCATACCTATGGTTGTATCAATGTCTCAATATACAAATGGGGATCAAGGCTCAAATAATGAGAGCCGATCAATACATACAACTGGAAGTACGTAATAGGGGCCTCAGTGGGAGGTTGAACACATATATTTATATGAAGAACTGGTACATAGAAATATCGGAATTCTCATGGAATAAAATTGCACAACAACTGATGCTCTGCTGAATTTGTAGGTGTACACAAATATATGGACTCAATGAGTAAAAGTTAGAATCTTTGAGTTACAATAATAATATCAAGTACTATATATACACATAAGCATGACACTCATAGGATTCTGAACATTGTCGCCAATGCAACCTAAAAATCACAAGGAACATGAAATTGTATGGGTCCCCAAAATAGACTCACCAATGTGCTAGAGTCAGGTGACAACTGGGGCCTTTGACCAAATAATGAAGGAACCAATACCCTGTTTGAATCTCAATGGTGCGATGAGTTGAAGTTGAGCACATGAAACAAAACCAAACCAAAAGGCACTAAGGATTTCTTTCAAGTGGTCCAAGGAACTTATCAATTAGGTGGTTGAAACCAAGATACAGGGACCTCTGGAATAGTTGTGTTGATGTTAAAAGAGGGAGACCTACAGCTACCACATAAATAAGGTTTCCTTGATAGAAGCACGACAGGGACAACAAGATATGGAAAAATAAGGGGGTTGAGACAATGAATAGGGAACATGGGCATGAGAATACAAGGGACTCAAACTTCCTTTATTAAGAGTATGATGATAGGGATGACCTGGAAATTAGATGACATTGATTCATTGGGAGGGAATCATAGTTGTGGAACCAAGGAGATGATTGCAATGGGAGATACTTGGGGAAGTAACTGGACAAGTGATATCCAGGGGATTCAAGGGAAACTCATTGCAAAGTAATCTGAACAAAGGATACCCAAAGGGGAGAATGGTGCCATAATGGGAGACTATATGCAATATATGTGGGCACCAAAAGACATCGTTTGGGACTTTTTCATAATTTAAGGAGCTCGAAGAAGGGATAGAAGTATGCTAAATATGATACTATCTCGTGGATTTTTGTCGTGCTTAAGACGATAAATGCTCAATGTTTTTTTTATGTTTAGAGAGTTTGAAAACATAAAGAAGAATTTAGTGGGACTCTTTTTTTAACAGTAGTCTCCTAATTCTAAAAAAGGATAAAAGTATACAAAGGAGATCTCTCCCAGCCGAAAGGGGTAGAGAGACTTATTTTTCGTAAGTATTCCAACCAGGATGAAAAAGGTTAAACTTTTATTGATTGGACAGTCGTTCAAATACTTTTACAAGCATGAATGAAACCAATTTTTCTTGGTAATATTTTCTTGATGAGATGGATGGAAAGGGTCTTAAATACAATCCATAGTGGGGTTTTTCGTAAGTTACGATCCCAATGTCCAAAAATGCATAAAAGGATACAAGGGGAACCGTTCCTAGCTATAAGGTGCTAGGGTTGTCCTTTTATTTAAATAGTCTACATAGATCAAAAAAGGAGATAAACGAAGTCCCATAGACGCCCTTTCAAATACTTTAATGAGTGTGAAATGAAGCAAGTGTGCTTGATAATATTTTCATTGTTTAAGGAGCAAGAAAATAGATTGTTGGAGACATTTACCCAGCATGCACACTTAATTTGGTCAATTTGGCCTTGTTGAACCACTATCCTAAGTTTTATTGACTTCGGCATCAGATGAGCACACTATGACATCAGCATGAGCACACCCACACCTACCTTCAGTCAAGGAGGCCAACTAAGCCTTCTACGTCATTCGAGGAGGATAACTAGGCTTCCTCTTTCAAACAGGGAGCATTCTGAGGGTGATCTGAGTGTCATAAATGCACCTAATTGCTAATTGATTGTTACAATTAGTTAGGATAAGTGTTGAAGGTGCCTCCATTCATTATATTGATTAATTTTATTAATATTAATGAACTGGAGTCAACTAGGGTGCCTCCAACCAACTATGACCAGTTTGACTTCAGTTAACCTCATCGGGGTTCATTGGAGTTAATGATGTTATACCAATTATTGGTTGGCATGCAGTGACATGTGTCTGAGCTACTTTCAGTTAGACTCAGTCGTCCATTGCACTCTGACTTTAGTTAGGACTCAGTTGAGCCAATCTGGACTTGATCAGTGGGTTAACTAGGTGTATTTACTCTGGCTTACATTCAATTAAGCTACACCCATTCATTCAATTTGAATGACATCCTTGGGAATTCAATTTTTATTGGCATTCATGCACCTTGCGTGATCATTGTATTGTATTACTCATTCTTTATTGAATATACAGAGATGCTACTCCAATTGCAACACCATTATGCCATTTTCATGCTTAATTGTTTGAAATCTCTTATGAGACTGTGTTTTAGTCCCTAGATTATTGTGACAGATTAATATGGTATTAGAGCTCATGGCAAGATGAAGCTCATATCTCTCAAAAACATGGTTTTTGACAGATCTTGCATGAAAAATTCAGCAAAAGCTCAAAATTCCAGCAATGCACCAGAAGCCAAGGCTTACTACTGAATACCCCAAGTTAAGGAATTATTGATCAAGATTTCTTGATCAACTATGTTGGGTGTGATGAAAGCATAAAATGTGCAAGTTTTTCGACCTTACGATGCCCCTTTTGTTGTGATTTGTAGGTCTTAATAGGTGAAAGAATTCGCTACAACAGTTTGAGATGGATTCTTCCATGGAACTCTTGACTCTATTCAATTTCAATTCATGGAAAGGAGATATGGAGATCCATCTACGTGCTAGAGGACTCACTACAACAAAAACTAGATTTAGGGTCGAATTTAGCGGCAGATTTTAGTGTAATTTTTTCCCAATTTTGGTGAACAATCCGACGCTAAACCTGGCGCTATTGTACAATTTCGTAAAATGCCATCTATTGCATCTTTTTTTCGTCATTTTTAACATCTATTTTTGCATCCATTTTTGTGCCCAATTTTTTGTATCTTTTGTTACGCCCTTATTTTCGTCCAATTTTGCATCTTGTATTGCATATTTTTTTGTGTCATTTGTTACATCCTTGTTTGCACCCAGTTTGATGCTCATTTTTGCATCCAATGTTGCATATTATTTTGATACTTTTGTTTCATCAAGCCTTGCACCCAATTTTAAACCATGTTTTGCATCAACTTATGTGTCCAATTTTGCATCTAGGTTTGCATCCAAATTTGGGCCCAATATTGCGTCTAGTTTTGCATCCAATTTTACTTACAATGTTGCATCCCTTTTTTCATCTAATTTTTCATCTTGTTTTATGTCTTTTTTTGTATCCATGTTTGTGCCTAATGTTTCATCTTGTTTTACGTTGTATTTTGCAACTAGGTTTGTACCTAGTGTTGCATCTTGGTTGATGTCTTTTTGCATCTATGTTTGAGCCCAATGTTGCACCCAATGTTGCACCTAGTGTTGTTCCTAGTTTTGTGCCCATGTTTGTATCTAATATTGCATCCAGTTTTGTGTACAATGTTGCATCCCATATTGCATTCAATATTACATCTATTTTTACATCCAATGTTTCATCCCATCTTGCATCCAATATTGTGTCTCATTTTAGGTTTTTGTTTGCATCAAGTGTTGCTTCCAGTTTTGCACTTGGTGTTACACCTATTTTTATGTCCATCGATACACCATATTTTGTGCTCAATTTAATGTCCAATTTTACGTCTAGTTATGAGTCCACTTTTGCATCTATTGTTGCGCCTAGTTTTGGGCCTAGTATTGCATCTAGTTTTGAGTCATTAATTGTGTCTAGTGTTGAGTCTCATTTTTCATCCAATTTTTCTTTTACTGTGACATCCATTTTTGTGTCCACATTTGTGTCTGACATAACATCCACTTTTGCATCCACTTGTGTGTTTGGTGTGACGTCCACTTTTACATATTGTTTTGCATTTAGTGTTGCGTCTAATATTGCATCCATCTTGCACTACTACATTTTTTACCTTTAGAAATACATTGCAATATCATTAGGGCATGGAGGAATCGAACCACCAACCTCCTTCTTGTAAGGCAGACGCTCTTCCATTGAGCTAGAACCCTTTAAGAATCGGGAAGAGGAGCAATATTAACACATATTTCATCATTTGAATTCTAATAAAAGATAATAATATCCAAAGACAGTCATGCTTAAAATCCAATTTATTTTTCCAAACACATTAATAAGCACAAAAATCTACCGTGATCAAGAAACAAAATATCCTAAACAATTACAGAATCTGTTAAAGTGGTTCATAAAAGGGTCTTAGAGAACAAGATAATGTATTTATGCATACCGAATAACCTAAACTTGAGAAGGACAGAGAATAAGGATGTGTTTAAGAAATAGTTGTAGAATCCAATTGAGGATTGTGTGTTGCTATATAAATGTTTCTATGAGTTGATTATGTGATTTTGTTCAGCAATGGGATGGTAAGAGAAGCACTCATGAATGGTTATTAAAACAAGATACCTACCTAAATATTCTTTAAGGCTCACCTGAAGTCTAGTTGTTGTTTCAATTTTCATCATGCTAGGAATAGGCTGTTCAGTTTTGGTGAGACCTCTAGATTTACATGGACAACAGTAAAACCCTGATTGTGATGAAGGAAATAATTTCATCTGCACAGGTGCACTTTCAATTATATTAAAAACAAATCTTGGTGAATGAAAAAAATTGAACACAGCTTGAAAATGATAGTGTCATCATGTTAGTGCACTTGATTAAGCATCCTATTTTGACATCCTCTTGAAGACTTTATTTAGAAGTCTAGATACTCTCTTTGACAACTAAATACATAGATGTTCTCTTTTACAACAAACATAAGGTTATTAAACAGAATCTGGATTGAAAATATTTAAGTGCGCATAACAAGAAACATGGATTCAAAATTGTTTTTAGTTAATGTTGTTTCTAGATGGTACATTTCATCTTCATAAAGCTATTGTCTAAACTATTGTCTTTGGTTATTTCAGTGTGCATTTCAACATTTTAATGCAGCATTCTGAATCTTAACCTCCTTTCTTAAACAAGCTCGTACATTTTTTTCTAGTACATTTCCTGACTGTTTACAACACTGGAGTCGGATTGTTATTGATATGTTGTGCAGGACCTCTGACCCTCTAGAATCTAGACATGTATGCATGACCAATTAAAATGTTCATAATGACCAACCACTTGGAATTGGTGTTTTAACATTACTTAAAGGAAAAACAAATAAAGTGGGAAGGCTAGGTTTACCATTTGTAAGGAGACTACTATTATCCCCAAGAAAGAGAGAGAGAATTAGTTAATTATTTTGTCCCATAATAGACCACAAATATTAAAACATCATCAGTGTAGAAACCACTTGTCACCAATTAGATGCCTTCTAATATTCCACTAAATTGCCTAATCTCCTCAATGAACCCTTATCCAAGGTCCGTTCCATTTTAGATATCAAATGTGCAGCCTATGAGGATTGAAAATCCCAATATTATATAGACCTTTACTTTGGTCTGGTCATGGAATCCATCCAACAACCCACTGTGGTCAATCAAATCCCTTTCCTAGACTACAAATATATACAAGTTGAATCAATTGTGTGTTCTATCTAGATCAACTTGCCTTCTGCTTATCAAGGAGGCCCATTCTTCATCCCATGGAGGACATTTTGGTGTACAGAAAATTATGTTGCACCCACAAAGATACTTCTTTTGGCCTTCCATGTGGAAAGAAGTGGAATATTACATCTAGAGTTGTTCAAATTGTAGCCAAAACAAACCTGCCAACATGAAGCTTGGGTTGTACCAGTCTTTGACAGTTCCCTATAGGGATTGGATTTCTTCTATCTTTTTTGGGGCCATTTTGGATTACCATTGACCAACATTTCTGATCATTACTCCAGATTTCTTAGTGATTTGGAAAATCCTCATGGAAGCCTTTAGGTTGTCTGCATTGGTTATCTACTACATTCAATCCACAAACTGATGGCCAAACTAAGATAATGTAGCATAATCTTGGTTCATGCTCTCTGCCTCTACCATCAACAGAATAAATAATGGCATCAATACCTGCATATTTTTCAACATAGTTACAACAAATATGCCCTTCTACAAGACACTTTCCTTTTGATCTTTGTTTTGGCTTTCAACCTCCTAGCTCCACTTGCTCTCCCAACTCCATCCACATCCCACTAGCAGAAGTAGTAAGATAAAGCTTCTTTTGTGCAGAACTTGTTCAAGATCCAAAGTAACGTTTAGGACATCCTTCAATAGACACATGCTGAATACAAAGCACTATAGGACTGGCATCAAGTTGCTACACATTTTCAAGTTGGTGATTGAGTTTGGTTGCATTTGGACAAGCATTGCTTCAAAATCAACAAATGGGTGCCAATGCTTTCAAGTTGGACCTTCTACCACAGTTAGGCACCCATGATGTGGTGAATGTAAACCAGTGGAAGTGATATGAGCCACCTGATTTAAAGGATGTGTCCAGTCACACATCTGGAGGTCACAATTCTAGATTGTCAACTTCCCTTTCCTAAAGATACTCTTTTTGATGTCTGCACTCGATCCACTAGACAATGTCACATCACTACCTACTTGGTGTGCTGCAAAGGCATGTTTTCCCACTCAGGGTTAATGGTTGCTGCAATCAACATATAGGTAGCAACTTCCCTATCTTCAACGGAAATTGGGGATGGTTTCCTCTAAGTAGGGATGAATTGATGAGACTTAGTCTAGTAATATGAGTGAACCTATATTATATCTGTACATTTATATTTTGTACTCTAGTAAACTTTGAAATTTATCCTTATCTCTGTTGGGTGACTTAGTCTAAGACTAAATAGATCGCTCACCCACTTTATTTTTTTTATTGTAGACTTGGGCAATTTTGATAATTCTACCCACAGTTTTGCACTGTATATGTAATCATACAAATAACTGTAGTTATTGTACATCACATGTGCAATTCCTCCCCACAGTTTTGTACTGTATTTATAATAATAACACATGACTATACATCATGTGTACAATTTTGGTTATTCTCTTCTACTCACACACTTGTCTTTGTTTATTTGCTTGTATTGAGGCTTTGTATATTAAATCATTGTATTAGGAAGCTGTAACAAATAGTCAAACTCAGACTTGATGGTACACTTGAAATCTTATTTTAAACATCTATTTGTATTGTTGTTACATGCAATAAAAAATTGCAAATTTCCAAATATATTCCCAGGTTGATGTGAGTGTATTTCTCAATATTAAATACATATCATGTATATATATGCATTCCCATATAAAAATTCAATTTCCTCTATTGTCCTCCCCGTGTTTCTCCTGGGCACATCACATCAACACTAAAAAATAAATAGAGCCTAAAGTTTAAGGGAAAAATAACAAGTTATCACACATGCCTGAATAACTAGCATGACAAGAATTAGAGAAAGTACATCCAAAGTGCCATAGCCAGCATGTCCTTACATATCAAGCATACAAGAAAATGTAGTATTTAAGACCACTCAAGACAAATATATGGAATTCGAGTAGACATCTTAGAAGTACAAATATCATTGAAAATACAGATCTAACAAGCTATAGTTGCAAATGGAGGTTCACGCTCATTCATGCATTCACAAATTCACTTATTTCATGCACATTCACACTCTTACTACTATTCCATTTACATTTGCATTATCCAATCCATAGTCTCACATTATTTCTCATACATTTACCTTATGCTCCATACATATATCCTTCTTCATGCATTGACATCATATCACTTCCATTGACCTTTGTAACTCAACCATAGACCTGCAAGAGATTTCCTTCGTTAATATGGTTAATACTTTTATACAGGAATCGAAACCTACATGTATCTACAGTAGAGACCTCCTACTAGAGTAAAAAAAAATAAAATCTAAAAAGGAGGATGACTACTGAAGTGGAACACTACGGGAAACTATAAGTAAGGAGCATTACAGAAGTTGGAGCTACAACTATCTACAGAAGAGAAAAGCTATAAAAGTGTGATGCTACAGGTATCTACTACTACTGGAGATAATTGTTAAATCCTATTAACTTGCAGAACACTACAAAAATGACTTCATGTGCATGTCACACATGATCCCACTCTAGTACAAATTCCAATACAACAATAATAATATCCTCCCACATATGTGGATGATCACAACCTTCATAAAAAAATATGCAAAATCCTCCATGCATTGAGATGCACTTATTATAAATCATAAATGACATAAGGCAAGGTATGTCACACATACTTGTTTTTATCAATTATGTTTTAGATAGGTATAAAATTCTAACTCCCGATCACAGTAACCTCAACCTCTCTCTACCCTACTCCATATCAACGTGGTCGCTAATATATAAAATCAGGGGAGGAAGCAACTTGGAGTTGCATGAGATGATGCAACTACAATAGCCACATATTGCCATCATAATCACTATTCGAAATATATGAAAGAAAATCTTGAATAATTACTCTAGTTGGTGTGCATATCTGGGCCGGAAATCCCATATTGAGATCAAAGACTATAAGACATAAACAGGAAATGTGCGGAAGGAATTGTTGTATGCATCTTTGTATCTTCTGATTTGGGGTGAAGCTGCCAATTTGAGATTCTTACCAGAGTGTTTGTGCTATATTTTCCATCATATGGCTTTAGAGCTAAATAGCATCTTAGAGAATAATACTGGACAAACAGCATTGCCTGCACATATTGGAGAAAATTCCTTTTTTCACAAGGTTGTTACACCACTGTATGATATGGTTAAAAAGCAAGAAAAGTGTAGCGATGATGGGAAGGCTCCTCATTCTTCTTGGAGAAATTATGATGATATTAATGAGTACTTTTGGAGTAGCAGATGCTTTGAAGAACTAGGATGGCCTCTCAAGATGGGGAGTGATTTTTTTCAATTTGCTAAACAAGCTTAGAGTTATAAGGATTGGGATACCCAGAGAATTAGGAGAATACTACATAAACAACAAGTAGGGAAGATGGGGTTTTTAGAACAACTCTCCTTTTGGAACATTTTCCGCAGCTTTGATCGTCTTTGGATTATGTGCATTTTGTTCCTTCATGCTACTATTAGTGTGGCATCTTAGGGGTCAGGAACTCCTTGGATAGAATTGAGACACAGAAACACACAAGAACAGGTCCTTAGTTTCTTCATTACATGGGCAGGCCTTCGTTTTTGGCAGTCTTTGCTTGATGTTGGCATGCAGTACAGTTTAGTGTCAAAAGAGACTCTACTAATTGGAACAAGGATGGTACTAAAAAGCATTGTGGCATTGGTATGGACAATTGTCTTTGCTGTGTTTTATAGTCAGAGGTGGGCTCAAAAGAATCATGATTTGAGATGGTTAAGGGAGGCGAACAGAAGATTGGTAAACTATTTGAAAGTTTCCCTGGTTTTCATCATGCCTGAGCTTTTGACATTGCTTCTGTTTGTTCTTCCTTGGGTAAGAAACTTTGCTAAGAAATGAAATTGGAGAATTTTTCATGTCTTGACGTGGTGGTTTAGACAATTGAGGCTGTGATTCCAATTCTTTGCTAGTGCAATCCATTTCATGGATGAATTGATTGATGAAAGAATAACAACCTGACAAGGGATGAATTGATTGATGAAAGAATAACATGAATGTGTATTATAATACAAGTAAGCCGTGATGATTTCTTTTCAAATGTGGTTCACAACATCATTATGGAAGATTGGGGCTACATCCATAGAATGCTTCCAAGGTTCTTCACCTTGTTAGGTTATTTTGGAGCCTGTTTCCGAGCACCAACTTGAGTGACCACCTGAAGGCTTGGTCCCTGCAGCATCAACCAACTGAGCTACCACACGGGGCAGGGGCGGTGATGATTTATCATTATTACAACATTAATACAATATTGACCTACATTACTAATATTTTTTCTCTTTTTCCATGCGAGGAATTTTGCATTTAAGTATAAGACACTTCCTCCACTCAGCTGCATTGTTTTCCCCCCTCCAAAAGGTTGCTTTACACTTTATGAGATGTGTATCATTTAAGTACAAGACACTTCCTCCAATCAGTTGCATTGTTTGCCCCCCTCCCAATGGCTACTTTACATTTTATGAAATGTGTATCATTTAAGTATAGGACACGTCCTCCCCTTGAAGTCTGTGAGATGTTCTGGGAGGTACCATTAAAATAAACCCAACAAATAGGATTTTCTATACCCTGTCTATTGGGTTTTGAGGGATTTATCAAAGCCCAATAAACTCTGTCAGGTTAAGCATCACATTCCTTGTAAACATGACAAAAGGATAAAGAAGTGAAAAAGCTTATTTCCACCACACACATCATTCATCTAGTTGATCACTACTTGAGAATCTACAAAGACCTATAATGGGAAAGACCTGTAAAATTAAAGCGCCATATTTAGCTTCCAGCATAAGAATTAATTTGAATGCCATAAACTCAACTACATTATTTTCCCTCTGCCAAAGGCTGCTTTATTTTATGGGCTGCTTTATTTGATGACTTTTGGTGTGGATTGGTTTGGATTCACTAGTAGGGGTAGCACCAAGCAGGGTAGGCACTAGCCTTGATTCTATTAGTACTACTAGGGTAGTTGCAGATGTCCTTGAGCATTGTAATGAGTTTGATTTAAAGGATGGCCTTGTTCATGCTGAGGATCCCATTTTGAACAGTGGTGTTGGGTTTGATGGCCTTGTTCATGCCGAGGATATTTCACCGGACGAGCAGAAAGAGTGCAAGATAATGAAGCTGTTGCTTAAGGTGAAGAACGATACACCATCACAGCAGAAAACAGCATCGAGACAACTTACTGATAAAGCTAGGGAGTTTGGTGCCGGACCTCTCTTTAATCAGATTTTTCCTTTGCTCATGTCCCCCACACTTGAAGATCAGGAGAGGCATCTTTTGGTGAAGGTAATTGATAGATTTCTTTATAAACTGGATGAACTTGTCAGGCCATTTGTTCACAAGATTCTCGTGGTCATTGAACCTCTTCTTATAGAGGAAGATTACTATGCCCATGTGAAGGGAAGAGAGATAATCTCCAACTTGAGCAAAGCGGCAGGGCTTGCAACTATGATTGCCACCATGAGACCTGATATTGATAACATTGATGAATATGTGTGAAAGACAACAGCAAGGAATTTTAGTGTAGTTTCTTCTACTCTTGGAATTCCAGCTCTTTTGCCATTTTTGAAGGCAGTGTGTCAGAGTAAGAAATCATGGCAAGCTCAACATACTGGTATAAAGATTGTCCAACAGATAGCTATTCTCATGGGTTGTGTTGTTCTGCCACATCTACGGTCCCTTGCTGAAATTATAGAACATGGTCTTAATGATGAAAATCAAAAGGTGAGAACTATTACCGCATTATCACTGGCTGCTCTTGCAGAAGCTGCAACACCTTATGGATTAGAAAGCTTTGGTTCTGTTCTTAAACCCCTATGGAAGGGTATCCATTCACATAGGGGTATAGTTCTTGCAGCTTTTTTGAAGACTGTTGGATTTATTATACCTCTTATGGATGCTATGTATGCTAGTTATTAAACAAAGGAAGTGATGGTTATCTTGATTCGTGAGTTTCAATCCCCGGATGAAGAAATGAAAAATATTGTTTTGAAAGTTGTTAAGTAGTGTGTTGGTACAGAGGGCATGGAAGCAGATTACATTAGAGTATAAATACTTCCTGAATTCTTCCGCAACTTTTGGGTTCGAAGGATGACTCGGGATCGTAGGAATTGCAGAAAGTTGGTTGATACAACTGTTGCGATAGCTAACAAAGTGGGAGTTGCAGACATTGTGGGAAGGACTGTCAAAGACCTTAAAGATGAAAGTGAACCATATCATCGGATGGTAATGGAGAGAATTGGAAAGGTAGTTGCCAACTTGGGAGCTTCAGATATTGATTCTTACTTGGAGGAGTTTCTCATTGATTAAATACTTTATGCATTCCAAGAGCAGACCAGTGATGATGCTAATGTAATGTTGAATGGATTTGGTGCCGTGTTGAATGCTTTGAGTCAGAGGGTCAAGCCGTACTCGCCAAAAATTTGTGGTACCATTAAGTGGAGACTAAATAATAAGAGTGCAAAGGTTAGACAGCAAGCTACATATCTTATTTCTAGAATCGTCGTAGTGATGAAGCAATGCCAAGAAGAACAACTAATGGGTCACTTGGGTGTTGTGCTTTATGAATACTTGGGAGAAGAGTATCCTGAATTTTTGGGATCCATTCTAGGGACATTAAAAGCTATAGTAAATCTCATTGGTATGACTAATATGACTCCACCAATTAAATATTTTCTACCTCGTCTGACTCCAATTTTGGAAAACAGACATGAAAAAGTGCAGGAGAATTGTATAGATCTTGTGGGTAGAATTGCTGATCGTGGTGCTGAGTTTGTTCCTGCCAAAGAATGGATGAGAATCTGCTTTGAGCTTTTATAGATGTTGAAAGCTCATAAGAAGGGAATTAGAAGGGCAACTGTGAACACATTTGGATACATTGCAAAGGAAATTGGGCCACATGATGTGCTTGCTTGCTTACTATTTTGAACATTTCTTCTGTTTTCTGTTGACTGTGTACTAGAGAAGAAATAGAATTTGAAGTATTTAGAATCTTTTTAATTGAACCACGTATGCTGAGATAAAATGATTTTGATGGTGGATGTATTTGGTTATTTCTAAGTGACTAGAAACTGTATATATCATTTACTTTTACTTGAAGCATGATAATGAAAAATCTGAATCTGCTTGTGAGTATCTACTCAAAATTTACGGCTATTGTCAAATCTCATTCTCCTTTGTTATATTCTACAACAGGGTATTGGTTTTGCGTTGCTGCCCATCTAAACTTGTGGGTATACAAGTAAATTGATGAGTAAATGTTTAGATTAAAAATTAAATTTAACTTATATTAAAAACACACAAACATATATATATATATATATATATATATATATATATATATATATAATTTATGCATACAGAATACATATATTTATAAAAAGTAAAATTACATTCCTTAGATTTTTTCTTATATTTTTTTTGTCAAAATTTCTTTTACCACTGATAATAGAGTCCCCTTCTTTCTAAGTTATCTATAGTATATACTCATGGGATATTACACAGTGTCATTAGAGTCGATCATAAAGCAGGATGCTTTACACTTAATTTGAGTATAAGACATTTCCTCCACCCAAGTAAGGAATTTTGCATTTATAAGCTCACTGTCATAAAGTGTCATAAAAATAACTTATGACAAATCCCCACCAACAAGATTACAAAAAATTATAGAGAAACACAAAAGACAAATCAAGGAAAGAAGAAAATGTAAGTACCCAGATGACATTAGATGCAACACCATTATTAAAGTGAAAGTTCAGAAGACAGCCAAGGAAGTCAATAATAATAAGAACATGAAATCATAAACCAGAGTTTGTCAAAAGAGTTTTCTGGGAGTGGAGTTTCCCAAGTATTTTTTTTGTGGATTTCCTTTGAATACTCCATTCTTTTGTTAGCTACCTTCATTGGAAAGGAGTCATCTCAAGAAATAGGTGGGATGATAGAACAATATGGCAGAGCAATTTGGAACACCATTATGTTGACAAAAATAGCCTCTGCATAGGAAAGAAGACGTCAAGGTACATTCAATGGGATCTGTTTCTTTTTCATTTGGGTGGAACTACAATGTTCAGAGCAGAATTGGAAACTAGATTTGGAATTTTTCACAATGATGTAAAATATCTTGAGATTGGGGCTAAGGAAAATATATTGGCACTCCTTGCCTAAACGAGGGGTTGTTTGTGTAATCGCATCCTGGATCATTGATATGCATAATTTGATGTGCAGTAATGTAATATAAGATGCATTTCCAAAAAAGAAGAAGAAGATGAACATGATTTGTACTTTAGAGAAAAAAAACTATGCAATGCAAGACACTAGGGAAGACAAAATTGATTCATCATATAGTTATCAATGTATAAATCCAGCCAGACTAGCACCAAACAGAAACCAAGTATAAAACCACTAATGTAATTAATCAAGCCTCATATAAAGTAATCTAAGGAGATAGTAATTAATGTTTAACACAAGCAGATAGTAATCAATGCACTAACCTACATCAGGAGACAATCCAAGAGACCAACACATCTCTGGAGCTTGCTTGTGGCTGGAAACAAGAATCAGTATCTCCAAAAGCTCATTCTTCTCATAGTCCGCCACGATCCTAAACGTTATTAAGAGCTGCAGGAAGGCTTCACAATCCAATGCATATTTCTTATTCATCTGATTTCTCCAAACATTACTTAGCAATCTCCTGGGTCGAATCCTTGACATGCAATGGAACAGTAGCGCTATCGTCGTTACAAAAAATGGGGTAAAGGGATTCCAAGATCAAAATGCAAGCCCATATGATGCCAGATTTTGAGAATTTATAGCCCTACAGAACCTTCAATTCCAACTTTGCCGCATTGGGGACATTATTGAGCACCATCGGTAAATCATTCTGAATGGTTGTCTCCTCTTTCTTGTCCTGCACGATGTAGTGTAAGAGACCACAGCCGCCGCGTTTATTGGAGATTGTTTTAAGCCAATTATAGACTTGGATGTTTGATATTTTGTTCTTTTTGTTTTTTCCCTTTCTGCCCAGGGTTGGGGATAGTTTGTGTTTTTCCTCCTTTATATTTAGGGTTTCGTACCATGATTGCAGGGATTTGTGGAGATCGTGGTAATACTCCATCAGGTTCTTCTGCATATCTAGGGCTAATTCACTGCTTTTTCCTTTGAAAAGTTGGGACATAGACTTGTGGAAGGATATCACCAAAGACTGAAGGCGCTGGATATATTCGCACATCGGATCTACTGTCATCATTGGCATTGCTTTGAAAGCCAAACATCCAAGGGTTTTTAGGACCAGAACACTCATAATAAGAAGATGAATTTGTTTGTATTGTCAATACATTGAAAGGACTTTGTATATGTAGGCCTCAATGCGCCCCTTGGTGCCATTCAGTTTCTTAGGTTTATCCTATACTGGGGAACTAGCCGCTCAAAAAGAATGAAACATGGTTTTATGAGGTGGATACGAGGGGACCAGATGGTGTTGTAGCTGGAAAAGATATGGAAAGACTCTGTTTAGCTGCTAGCTGAGCCCTCATTCAATGCTTGAAAATTTTGAAATATTTGGAAGGACTCTATTTAACTGCCAGCTAATCTCTCGTTCGCTGGTTCAATGCTAGGAAATCTCAAATTTGTTGAATTAGTTGATAAATTACCCAAAAGATGCATCAAATTTAAAGTTGGTTACTAATGTGATTTTAATTTGGTTACTAATGTTGATTTTATTCCTTGTAAAACTTGATCTGCATACCTCTTTATTGTCTTAGATACAGATGTTTCTCCACTCTCTTGAATTTGTCAAGACGTGTTAAGAAATAATGCTTGAATTTTATCCTCTACGACTGCCTCTGATATGTTTGTGCTTCGACGAATAGGTGGGAAACTATGGCGTTTAAATTAGATAAAGCCCAAAATTTTATGAAATGAAATTTCTATCTTGTATTTTAAAATAAAAACCAACATGAGACGTTAAGATAATGGATTGAAAGCAATGGCTTTATGAAATAACATAATCATTTATTTTTTAATAAAAATTATAATTTCAATAAAAAAGATAAAATAATAATTTATATTAAAACCATAATAATTATTAAAAATCATATTACACATAAGATTTGGATTTTGACCAAAAGGTGAAAACATTCACTGATAAAACCTTAAATTGGAGAACTTGGCAAGTTAACATAAGAATTTGAGGCTTTGTCAAAAGGTCAAAAGCCTTTCCATATTTCCATATTTCAGGGATTTTGGATTGGGATTGAAGAGCCTTTTCAAATACTTCATCATTACTTCAACAGTTTCCAATGGCCCTCAAGCAAGACATGCATTTATGAAAGTGTCAAAAACTTGATCAAATCACCATGTGTGGATTTCAAGACCCAAGTTTCCATGTGCACAACATAACCATTGAGTATTCATGGTACAATTTAATGATTAAGAGTGTTAGGGATTCATGAGGGATGAAAAATCTCTAAGAGATATTATACCATAATTTATGTGGGTCCAAGACCCAACCATTCATGTACAAGGATACCATTAGCAACTGGTTCATCATTAGCACATCCAATAGTTTTATACGGACATGAGCCATATCATCTTCAACAAATGACCATAGTATGGGTCATTTGTACCACCTAGTGCTCACATGTCGTCAACAACCACAACCTTTATCATTAATGCATTTAGACTTGACATTAATGACAACCATGCTCAACAGAAGGGTGGGTCAATATAGCTCTATACCACTCAGTTACAAACCTGCAACAAATAAAGGTACAAATCCCATTCAAATCCAAGTGGGTACTTCTACTCAACTCCAATCCATTATGAATTTGTAGAAGAAAATACATACCAACTACACATTTGCAACAAATAGAAGTGAAGGTGAACTTCTTTTCTAAAAGATTTATTTTAATAATCCAAAACATTTCTAGGTTGGTACAACAATCAACTCAAGACCAATCAACCACAAATGGAAGTTAAAGGAAATTTTATTCCCAAAACTTTTATTTTCATAATTCTAATCATTTCCTCACCCGAGCATGAATGTGAATCAATGCTACGTGGGTACAAATCAAAGCCAATCAACTGTAAATTTGTACAACTCAATTTGTACAACTCAATTCCAATTAACTCCAAATCTACAACAAATGGAAGTGAAGGTAAACTCTATTTCCCCAAAAATATTTAATAATATGAAACATTTCTTAACTCATCATAGATCCCTATCAAAGTTATGTGAATGCAACTAAAGGTCTATCAATTGTAGATATGTACAGGGTGGGTGCGCAAAGTTTCTTCCCTTTTTCATTGAAACATGAATGCAAGCATGTTGTTTCTTTTGGAATGTGTATTCACTTCAAGAATGTACATGTCTTCTTATCTAAATAGTTTGTCCATTTTGGAAACTCTAGGAAATCCATTTCTGCATGGAGAATAAGCTACCATGTCATTTTTAATTGAAAACAACAAGTGCATTAAAAATGTGTGTGCATTTCTAAGCATGGATGAGTTAGGAACACATGTACATTCCTCTATGTAAAAACATGTAAAAATGAACATGATTATTATTCTATGTTTCTCTTACACCCCCAACCACCTCATAATGTTTTCCCTCTCCCAATACAAGTCTGGTTTAGATAACTAGTCCCAATCTCAATAGAAAAAAGTTGAAGGGACATTACCATCATTATCACTTGACAATTTGCAAAAAGAAACTCTCATTTCCATGTATATTTGATTTGAAATGACATTTTTTTTATGTTTTCAAGATTTAAGAAATTTAGAATTACAAAAATTGTCACTGTTTAATTGCAGTTATTATTTCACCATAATTTTGCGAAACCCTTATTAAAATCCAAACCCTGATCACTCACAAGACCCATAAACTAAAATTAATCAATGTCTATATGAACTTATAAACTTAATTGGGGGTTTTAGGAACACAAGAGATCCACTCCATATTTCATTGGCCACCTCACCTAACACCTTTGTATCTTCCATTGACCATGATTGTGTCCAATTATCTAATATATCAAAATATAGGGTTAGGATGAGACAGTACTGCTTAGATGGAATTAGTAAGGATATTATCAAATAATTGAATATATTCAAAGAGATTATTGTTCAGTTGTTCATTGACCCTAGAACCAACCAACTACCTGATCCGAGAAAGAGGCATCGTTGCATGGGTTGGTGCACAATCCATGATTGGAGAGCCTATTGGATGGACTAATGATTTATCAGATTTGATAAAATTCCCTATAGGTATAGGGAGTTTCCCTTTTATTTTCTTTAGAAATTATGGGTTGAGTTCATCCTTGGTCTCCATGTCAATTATGTTAGCATTCGTGAATTTCAGGGGTTGGTATTTGTCATGCTTAGGATCAAGAAACCATTAGTTTTAACACATTGAAAGGATTTCTTGCTCCTAGGAATATACCCAAGCCCCCCCACACCATCAACCTAATCTCAGATATAGAATTCAAGCCATTAGTACTACAATCTCATTGCATACACAGTCTAATTTGATTTAGCGTGTTTGTGGTAGCTTTCCATTAAGACCCATCATCTGTTGATGTCAAACCACCAAGTGTAGGGCCATTGCCACACCAATTTTAGACCATGCACTACATCTATACACTAATTATTCTAGTTCCAACCCAATTGCTCCTCATCATTGCTTTCACTATGGGCATACTTGTCATGGAAATAATACATTTTTTTGAAAATGATGGCGAAAATAGTTTTTGTTGTCCCATTTTTTTTAATTATTACAATGATTATAAATTTTTAATTTATTTCTCTTGACATATGCCAAACTTCTAATGAGACACTCCTATATATTAGAATTATTATCACGCGATGCATAATTTTATTTGTCCATTGCAATCCTTTGACACGGTCAATAAAACTTATCGGTGTGGAAGCTGACATAGTCAACTATCAACCAAAATCTAGCAACCATAATCAGAATGTTACAATCCATTTTTGAATAAAATTTATGTTCACAATGTGCTCAAGGACAAATATTCTCTATATGATTTTATTGTTGGTAACTTGAAAGTGTTGAATAGTTTTTCAAACACCCATCTCGCATAGATTCTAAGGAGGATTAATCTTTGACTACCAATGATGTTAAAAAATATTGTTTAATTGATTATTATGTGAATATCCATTAGTATAATGGTTCTTATCCTTCCATCCAACATTTTTTCCTTGTGGAATGGTGACAATTTCATATACAGGAGAAGGAGGCGTTGGAAAGGTTGATGGATGTGGTGTTTGGCGCAGGGAAGAGCAAGGCATGTCGACAATTGAAGTGGAGGGCAAGGGTGGTTGGCAGGAGGGAACATGGGAGAGATGGGCGCAAAGGAGAGTTGGGGAGTTGGTGGAAGTGTGGAAGGAGCATGGAGAGCACCTGGAAGAAGGCAATGAGGGAAAATGTAGAGGGTGGAAGAGGCATCGGGTGGTGGGATATGAAGAAAACAAGTGGCGAGCTTTTACTGGTCAAATGGAAAATGAAATGGATTTTTTGTGCGTCATCCACAACCTAAGTACACTGCCAAAATGGTACATGTCACTTTTTTATTAGAGAAAGGGACGACCTCCCTCCAACCAATCAGGTCCATTTTTTTACAAAATGGACCTCCGAGAAAAACACCTATCGGCGTAATTATTTTGGGTCTAGGGCCATGGTATGGTCAAGTTGGTCGGAGCATTTTTAAATGTTGTTTTGTAAAATACATGGTAGATATTAGAGTTCCATTTTATATTTATAAGTTAATAAACTCACTACCCTAATTAAAAGACCTTTGCAAGTGAATCAAAATATTATGATCTCACTAAAGAAGGATAATATAAAACATTATTATATGGATTATTTGTGTAATGTATCATTTCCTTAATTATAATTGAGCAATTATTGATATTAAAAATTAAATCACGTCAAAGCCGTGGTGGGATCTTATGGAATTATTAATTTATTTATATTTAAAATTATTTATATTTGAAAGTATTAATTATGTTGATAGATCTTTTAGATGAGAAAGGGTGTATGGGCACTATTCTCAAATTTGCCATCTCTCCCTCTAATACAAATTCAACATGCTTATCCTCACCAAGAAGCATGCAAAGCCACTATGTGCATCTTTGTTGACGAACGTCCATCGCTATAGCAATGAACATTCGTCACTATAGAAAAGTTTTGGACTATGCATTGCTATAGCGATGATCGTCGGGGACATTTTCATTTTTTTCCAAAATTTTAAACTGTTTTTCCATGAAAAAATCGATTTTAACTTTTTCGTGGCAAAATTTCGTGGGAATTTTGAGCCATATGTAGTAGTGTGAGTATGTTTAGTTGTGTGGTGTGCACTATGGATACTTTTTTACAGTTAACAACAATCAGGGACACACTAATATTTGCATGCAATTCATAAATTACTCTCAATGTATGTATAGATCATTTCTTATTCTAGAATATCATATATATAGATCTAGAATTTATTTAAAGTAATGGCAGTCTACATGCTTTGAAATTTGGAAATATCAGATCCTTTTATCAGATGACCAATCTAGAATCTTCAATCAGTTGCCATAGCAAGGGATTTGTGAAAATGACATCTTTAGGTGTGCGATTAGCATTTCCTTGTAAGAGGATGAATGGAATGTGAATTGATGGATCTGGGTGAAGCTTTGTGGCAGCGCTTCATTCCTTTATATTTCACCCTAATTTCATTACATGAAAACCAGATTGCACTCCTCATGGTCATAGTTACTTGAGCCTTCTCTCCTCTGTTTGAGATCTAGATATCGAATACACCCTCTATTTATTTCTTGTCGCTGACATTTGTGGCAGAGGTTGACGATCCCTTGCCACACACAACTTGATCTATTAATTTTACATATTAACTACAATATATTAATATATTAATTTTACATATTAGCTACAATATATAATAATTATATGATCCCTTTCTAAGAGGAAATTCACTAATGGAAAATTGCAATTTTGACAATACTTTTTTATAGTTCACTAAAATTTAACATTACAGATGGATTTAGAGACCCCCTAGAAATGGGTCTTTGAATCCATCTACGCAACGTTAAAATCTAGTAGATTGTAACACTATGGCACTAGTTTGAATTTCATGACATCTATTTTATTCTATCAGAGAACTCAATAAAGAGCATGTGTTCTTGCTCAATACACATAAGGGGATTCCAAGTTGTTGAGTTGTGACACATGATATTAGGTCATTGTCAAAATAGAAAGATGATATTCGGTCTTTTTCGAAATGGAAAAGTGTTTTGTTGTATGGGTCGTGTTTTTGTTATGTGTCATTGTTTTGTGTTTTTCTTGTGTTTATTTGTTTTTTATATGGTTTTGTTATTTATTTTATATTTAATAATGTATAGATATATTATAATATATAGATATCTGTGTTTATATATCATAATATAACAATATAATGTGTTTGGCGTCATTATATATATGATAATAATATTAACCAGTATGTATTTTATATATATTAATTTGGTCAATTCATGTTGAGTTGTGACAGTACATTATTAATTTACTAAATTCGAACACTGCAGATGGATTCAGAGACTCCCTTAAGGGGATCTCTAAATCCATCTTCAGTGTTAGAATTTAGTAAAATTTACAAATGCATTCTCAAATTAGTAATTTTTTTCAGTGTCAGAGTGACACAACTAAAAATGACCAAATAAATGACCAATTGTTATCTAGTCATTTGAAGTCTACATATCCTGTGATCAAATTTGGTCATTTATCTTGGTAATTTTTAGTTGGTTTCTATCCCGTGACCAAAAGTAGTAATTTATCTTGGTCGTTTTTAGTCAGCTCACTTAGAATTATCAATTTTGGTCATTTGTTCCTTTCAGGAGACTGTGGTGACCAAAATTTTTGGTCTCTTGGTCACTAATCTCTCATTTTCCACTAGTGTATGTTCAACATCTGGGTGTAAAACTGGATGCAAAAGTGGATAAAAACATGGATGCAAAAAAGGATGCAAACATAGATGCAACAAAAGTAGGTGCAAAAGTGGGCGCATAATGGGGTGCACCAAAAATGGATGCAAAAGGTGATGCAAAAGTGGATGCAAAAATGGATGCATAAAGGGATGCAATAATTGATGTAAAATTGGATACAAAAAAAGATGCAAACTTGGATGCAAATGTTGAAGCAAAAGTGGGTGTAAAAGTAGGTGCAAAAATGGGTGTGAATTGGGATGCAACAAAAGTGGATTCAAAAGTGGATGCAATAGTAGATGCAAAAAAAGACGTAAACATGGATGAAAAATGGGATGCAAAAAGGGATGAAAATGTGGGTGCAAAAGGGGATGAAAAAATGGATGCAAAAGTGGATGCAAAATTGGCTGAAACAAAACGAGATGCAAAACTAGACTCAAAACATGATGTAAAATTTGATGCAAAACTTGGCGCGGGAAGGGATGCAAAAAAAGAAGCAGAAGTGGATGCAAAAGTGGATGTAAAAAAGGATGCAAAAGTGGATGAAAACAAGGGAATAAAAGTTGAGGCAAACATGGAAGTAAAAGGGGGTGCAACAGGAGTAAATGTACAAACCAGGCGCAAAATTAGGTGCAAAACTAGGCTCAAAACCTGTCGCAAAATGTGATGCAAAACCTGGCGCATAACCAGGTGCAAAACTCGGTACAAATTACGTCGCAATTTGTGCCATATTTAGAAAAAGGATGCAAAAAACACCTAAAATAGCACCAACCCATGAAATTGCACCATTTTGTCCAAAAAATGAAGAAAAATACACTGAAAGATGGTCTAGACCCAAAAATGGATGCAAAAAGAGACGCTAAATCCAGTTTTTGTTGTAGTGACTCTACCGGGTCACTATGGACACTAAAGAAGAGCCTACTCATGTGATAGACAAAGCTATATTCTTGAACAAGAAAGATGAAGTATTCAGATTCTTATGCCTCTCTATTTCCAGGGATCTTCTTTTCCATCTCTTGAGATTGAAGACTCCAAAGAAAATTTGGGAAAAATTGGACACCCTGTATGGAAAACAGGATGATTTGGGCATTTACCATCTTGAAAATGAGTTGATGTCTCTCCAACCTTCCAATTTTGAGAACTTAAATGATTTTTTCACAAAGTTCAAGCACGTTGTCTTAATGTTGAAGCAGTGTAAGGTGGAGAAGGAGGATGATCAGCTCATTCTCGCCATTCTCTCAAAACTTGGAGCTAATTATTTGGTGTTTGTCTCTACATTCAGTGTGGGGAAGCTAACAACCTCTTGATGGAAGATGCCTTCACTCAATTCATTCATTGAGTCCCTAACAAGTGAGCATGATAAGCTTGTCCAGATGGGGATCATCAGATTCTCCCGTGATCAAGCCCTGTATGCTTCATGGCCCAAAGATCTGAAGGGTAAATGAAAGCAGTAGAAGAACCCAAAAACTAAATTCTAAGATCCTAAGCCTAAAGTTGAAAACCAGCAGCATGAAGAGCCTTCCGGCTCAAAGAAGAACAAAAACAAAGGGTATCATGGAAAGGAAAAAGTCAAGTGTTCATACTGTGGGAAGGGCTTCCACCTTGAACATGCCTACATGAAAAAGAAAATCGATGAAGCAATTTTTCTTCTTGAGAAAAATCACATCAATATTTCGGAGGAGAGATCAAAAAGATCGGGAACCACAGGATGAAAGATGTCATGCTCTCATGGAAAGCACTTCGAAGTCTAAATATCTTTTGATAGATTCTAGATATTTGAATCACAGGATGGCTAAAAGAGACTCTTTCTCATCTTTGGATACTATCAAATCCATTCCCATCCACATGGGAGATGACTCCACAATCATATATGAAGGACAAGGTACTGTAGATCTTGAGCATGGTTATTTTTCCAATGTTCTGTATGTACCATCTCTTGCATCAAACCTTCTAAGTGTTTATCAAATGATGCATACGGGAGTGCCCAAGAGAGTATCCTTTATCCCACATGATGTAGATATCATAGAAATTGCATCCAGCAAACTTGTAGCAAAAGGACTTGCAAACCATCATGGAAAAACTTACGAGTTCTCCCATTTTGTGGCAGATGCAAATCCCACCGCATTGCTGACTCATGGAAATGAGGTTAGTAGACTGTGGCATGAGAGGTTTGGCCACCTGAAATTTAAATACTTGCAGCAATTACAAAATAATTCTATGGTTGAAGGCCTCTCGGTCATCAAAGCTACCACTAAAATTTGCAAGGGTTGTGTTGTTGGCAAGCACCCTGAGCATAAGTTTGATCGGGGGAAGGCAAGCCGAGCATCATGCATATTAGGACTGATACATTCTGATATCAGTGGATCCATGCCTATGACATTCATGAATAGATCAAGGTATGTTCTCACTTTAATTAATGACTTTTCCAGATACACATGGGTCTTTTTTGTCAAAAAGAAGTCGAAAGTCTTGGAAAAATTCACTGAATTGAAGGCTTTAATTGAGAATGCATTTGGAAAAAAGATCAATATTTTGAGATATGATAATGGTGGGGGGTATATCAATAATGAGTTACTACATATATGTTCCCAAACTGGTATTCATATACAGCATTCAGTTCCCTATACTACCCAACAAAATGGTGTAGCGGAGAGTAAGAATCGGTCTCTCAAGGAGATGACCACTTGTATGCTGGAATCAAAGAAGTTGGCTGCAAATTTGTGGGATGAAGCTATGAATACTGTAGAATATATTCAGAATATATTTAGAAAATCATCTTTTAAAGGGAATACCCCTTTCAAAGCATATTTCAGACACAAGTTGGATGTGTCGAATTTGAGGGTGTTTGGGTCCACTGCATGGGCCCGAATTACGCTTGATAAAAGGAGGGATTTGCAACCGCAAAGCATGGAATGTAAGTTTATTGGATATCCTAATGAATCTAAAGGTTTCAAGCTACTAGATATCAGAACAAAACATATCATCATTGAAAGAAGTGTCATGTTCAATGAGCCTCTTCAGGAGGTAGAACTAGTGAAGGAGAAAACTGTTGAATTTCTTTCCTATTCTACTGAATATTTGGGTGATGGAATTGGGGGTGATGACCCTGATTTGGATCCTATAATTTCTGATGTTAGTGAAAAACAAATATCATATGCTGAATCAGAACCTTAAGTACAAAATCATCTCCCAACATGGGCCCGACAGACACTCTCCTCCATAGGTGATAACATTGGAAATCTGAATGATCCAAGGAGAACCTAGTCTGATTTCCAAAAAGCAGGTATTGTGCTCTCTTGTCCTGATTATTTTCTATCTGAATATTGTTGTTTGATGATAATTTCATATCCTAATTCTGACTACCATGCTCGAAATTATCCAAGATGGCAAGCTGCAATGGATGAAGAGATGAATTCTCTTCAGAAAAACACTAGTTGGGAGCTAGTTTCTCTTCCTTCGAGGAGGAAATTGGTTCAATGCAAGTGGGTGTTTCGGAATAACATTGCTACTGATGGAAAAAAATGAAAATATAAGTCAAGGCTGCTAGTAAAAGGTTTCTCGCAGGTCCAAGGTGTGGACTACCATGATACTTTTGCACCGATTGCAAAAATGGACTCCATCCGCCTAGTTTTGGCAATTTCTACATCTAAGCACTGGCAAGTGCATCATATGGATGTTAAGTCTTCGATTATACATGGAGATATTCACTAGGAGATATACATGAAGCAACCTGAGGGTTACATTTTTTATCCATCTTTGTTTTTCAAACTAAATAAGTCACTATACGGGTTAAAATAGGCCCCAACAGAGTGGTATTCCAAGAGGGATGCCTTCCTTCTCTTGCAAAAATTCCAAAGGTGTAAATCAGATCTGAATGTGTATATACAGCAGTATGATGGTCATTTTATTATTATTTTTTTATATGTTGATGAATTACTTATTACAGGTAGCACAGTTACTTCTATTTCAGTCATCAAAACTACTCTCCACAATGCATTGAAATGAGCAATTTGGGGTTCTTGAAGCAATTTATGGGGCTCAAAATTGAGAAACATATTGATGGGATAATGGTCACTCAGTACAAATAAATATCAGAGATTTTAGTCAAGTTTAAATTGGCTGAATGTAAGGCTGCTCCATTCCCTTTCCTTTCAGGGATCAGCCTTCAAGAAGAAAAAAGCACACCTCCCATGGACTACACTATTTATCGATAGCTAATAGGTAGCTTTCTCTACTTGAATGATTCTCAGACTGATATCTATTATGCCATGAATTCTATGTCAATATACATGCAGCATCCTCATGATATTCATTGGAAGGAAGCCAATAGGATCCTCCAGTATATTCAGGGAACTAGGACCTACGACATTCACTATGCTACAAACTTCGAGCTAGAGCTGGTTGGTTACACAGATTCTGATTGGGCGGGTGATTCTATTGATCGAAATTCTACTTCTGGATATGTCTTCATGTTTGGTGGTGGCCCCATTTGTTAGTATAGAAAGAATAATGCCTCCATAGAATTGTCTTTAGTAGAGGCCGAGTACCGAGGAGCGGTGAATGCTTGCATCCAAGCTCTTTGGTTGCAAGGCATTCTTTCAAATTTTGATCTTGGCAGTACTTTATCCACTGTCCTCTTTTGTGAAAATCAAAGTTCTATTAAGATATCCACAAATCCAGTTACCAGGAAGAGTACAAGTATGTAGAGATACACATGCACTATATCAGGGAATTAGTGCATGACAGTACCATCATTCTGCAATACTGCCCCACTACTGAGCAAATTGCAGACATCTTCACCAAGTGATTTTTAGAAAAGAATTTCACTTACCTCTTTTCACTGTTGGGGGTGAGTTCATCAGGGTGATCAGATTACTTCAAAGTGTTCATCTTGAGGAGGGGTTTTTCCCTCTTTTCCTCACTTAGATTTAATTTTGAGAATTGTTTGAGTTACATTATTGTACAGAGTGACCTATGGCCTTTGTTTCTGGGTCCCTAGCATTTCATGAACTTTTTTTTTAACTTCTCTTGAGTATAGCTTAAGGGGGGGGTGTTGGATACATTTACCCAACATGGACACTTAATTTGGTCAATTTGGACTTGTTAATATCCTAAGTTTTATTGACTTAATCGGCTTTATATGAGCACACTATGACATCAGCATGAGCACACACATGCCTACCTTCAGTAAAGAATGCCAACTAAGCCTTCTTCTTCATTCAGGGATGCTAACTAGGCTTCCCCCTTCAAACAGGGAGCATTCAGAGGGTGATTTGAGTGTCATAAATGCACCTAATTGCTAACTAATTATTACAATCAGTTAAGCTAAGTGGTGAAGGCACCTCCATTCATTATATTGATTATTTTTATTAATATTTATGAATTGCAGTAAACTAGGGCACCTAAAACAACCTATGATGACCAGTTTGACTTTAGTTAACCTCATCGGGGTTCATTGGAGTTAATGATGCACTACCACTTGTTGGTTGGCATGCAGTGACATGTGTCTGAGCTACTTTCAGTTAGACTCAGTCATCCATTGCACTCTGACTTTAGTTAGGACTCAGTTGAGTCAATCAGGACTTGATCAGTGGGTTAACTAGGTGTGTTTACCATGGCTTACATTTAGTTAAGCTACACCCATTCATTCAATTTGAATGACCTCCTTGGGAATTCAAATTGTCTTGGCATTCATGCAACTTGCATGATCATTGTATTGTATTAGTCATTCTTTATTGAATATACAAAGCTACTAGTCCAATTGCAACACCA
Source organism: Pseudotsuga menziesii (assembly GCA_001517045.1). Classification (NCBI taxonomy): domain Eukaryota; kingdom Viridiplantae; phylum Streptophyta; class Pinopsida; order Pinales; family Pinaceae; genus Pseudotsuga; species Pseudotsuga menziesii. Next base: position 106,379 of record LPNX011065237.1, read on the forward strand.
TTATGCCATTTTCATGCTTAATTGTCTGAAATCTCTTATGAGACTATGTTTTAGTCCCTAGATTATTGTGACATATTAATATAGATTAACAGAAAATCCGTAATGGTAAATCAACCAAGGAGGAAGTGTTTGATGTACCAAAATGGATGTTGTTGTGAACATGGATGATAAAAAAAATGGAACACTGGTGGGACCTCCTTGCGAGATGGTGAATGGTGGTAAAATGAGGACAAGTTTGCAGTATGGATGAAGCAGATGGCTCACAAACATGCCAATACATACATGGTTTTATTTGTATGGTGGCACACAAATTAAGGTAACTCTAGAAAATGGCCCCAAAAACATGGGGAGAGCACGGGACATGGGTCTCATAAGTGGATAGAGGATGAAAAACTGAACCCAGTGGTGTGTATGACATGAAAAATAGATTCCATATGACTATGTGGTGCATTGAAGAAAAAGCTGACCAAATGGAGGCCTCGAAACAAGAGGTACCACATGACACATGTCACTTTCACTATGTAGTGTTGAGTTCGAGTGGATGGCCCCAGAGCATTGTTGTTGATTTTTTCTTATTGGAATGATGTTTTTTCAATCTGTGAGTTGCAAGTAAGAGATATTACCAAGCTCGTAAATTTCAATGTTTTAGTTTTTGCATTTTCACATTCTAGTGGCTTTGGTCGATCCTGAATGGTTCACGAGGTCGGGTCACATTTTTCGAGGGAAAATGCATGACCTAGGTCGTATCTTTCACGCAAATAGGCATGACCCATTCACACCTATTGGGGATACAAGAGCGACTTAGGTCACACCTATTCAGGAGATAGGAGTGACTCAAGTCACACTTGTCAAGGGTTTTTATGCAACTTGGGTCGCATAAAAATGACTGACAGGTGCGACCTAACACATAATGGAAAATTTTGTGTAACTAGGTTGGACATGGAATTTTTGGATGTGTAACATTCCTTGAGTTGGATGGATGTCAAGAACCTGATAGATGAGGTGGAGGAGGATGGGGTAGTACAAGATACACTCACCTTGTGTGGGATGCTGAAGTTCTTTCAAATCCCCTTGTTGTGTTCAGCATAGCTACTGCTAAACAAGCTGGTGATATTTTTGGATAGAGACTTAGACTGTTTCATCATACAAGGTGTGCAGTTGGAGATCACCCTCCAAGGCATGTACTTTCTTATTGGCCTCCCACTGCTGGGAGTTATTGACGATATCTCTCCAAAACTACCAAGGGGGGTTTTGATGGAAGATTTGTGTGTGAGGAATTGATATGCCTCAGATTATGTGCATGATTCATACATTTTTCATGTGTGACATCGAGAGTATAGAGACTCGGGAAGTGATAGAGATGGTTTTGTAGATACTAGGATCGACAAGTCCTCACAAGATCTCAAGTGACTAGCTATTGATGCTCAAGAGTTTGTTGAGGGGCACCTACTATGGCTGGGTCCAAATGTACTTGACATTGGTTCAGTGTTGGATGAACTAGGCTAGTTTAGTGGATGGTAATTTTTGTTTCCCCTAATTTTTGTGCTCATTCTTCTTTAAGTGACTACTGACACTATGACCGCATCTGGCAGTTCCTGATGGGGGACCTCGTGAGCCTTGCATGAGGAGATGGTGAGAGATGACAATCAGGGAGGGAGGAGGCTTGGTGGAGCATTTATCCACCCGAGATATTTTTTCACAGTTGAAATTGACTCCTATCCTCATAGAGGAATATCCATATGCATGCTTGGACTACCAGGAAGATCGAGAGATGCCTTGACCTCCAGGATAGGTCTTGGTACTTGATGGTCTGTATACATGAATCTATGTGGTTTAAGTCATATATATTTTTCTAGAATAGTGGTATCTATATAATACATGTGATAGATATTGTTGACATACTATGTGCATGTGTAGACATGGGACTGCACCCTCTAGCGGGGTACTAGCGGTGCATGTGAAGGGTGGAGGGGTTAGCTCCACCCTTTCATGGGAAGAGGAGGTGACATCGTGCTACATTGGACTCATCATGTTTGGATGTGGAGCGACTATTAGAGGGAGTCACCGACGATGGGTGGTAGTACCTAGACGAAGATCCTATCGTCGCATGATACAAAGCTCTTCTAGAGTGGATCTCTCTAATGAGGAGGATCATGGTTGCTGCTAAGTATATCAGAGCGATGACACAGGGTGATGTGCCAATGAAGGAGGATAGATTAGATGAGGAGGATGCCACTAAGGAGGACACATAGTTAGAGGAGGATGACTCGAACGAGAATCTTGTGATGTTTCCCCCAATGCATTTGAGCATGTGGATTTTTTTATGATATGTATGACGAGAAATATTGTGGTGCTTATCTTTTTGTACTGGCTATGAGAGGCCAAACATGATTATGATATTTATGCACGTGGATGCACCTTTTTTGTATTTTTATGGGTTTTTATGAGTCTCTTGTTTATGATTATGAGTATGCCTATATGATGTATATGATATATGTATGCATGACTATATGATGATGCACGATGTTGTTTATTTCCTATTTGCAATGATTGATGTGCCACTCTAGAATGTCATTAGCCATTTGATCTGCTACACTATTGAGACTTCTAGGAACATGCATGAATGAAATGGATTTGAAATATCTAACCAAGTGTATAATGCATAGGTAATTTCTAAAGAGGTAGGGAATACATACCGAGTATCAGTTGGTCAACTAGGAAACACGCAGCTGGGAGTCTAGGAAGACATCAAGGCGATGAATACCCAAGTGAAGGGAAAGGGTTAGGACACTAGCAAAACTGTCATACTCATATTGGTTGTTTGTAGGCAATAACAACACACATTCCATTGATATGGATCAACTCATGTGACGGGGAATAAATGAACCACCTAGCCGAGGAAAGATTAGGAGACCATCTACTTGCGTCGTTAGCGAAACCAACGTAGGAAGGATAGGTAGGATCCATATAGAGATACAAAGGAAACAAACTATGAGACTCATGGTAAAAATGATGAAAAAAGGAAAGTAAAACTATGATACAATGGTATGCAGGGTGGTCAACTTCAGGCATAGAATATCTTGAGGTAGATCCCATTGTGGGGATTCTTCAAGAGACAACCTTCAGAGTAAACAAAGAGGTATGCCCCCTTGTCAAGACATTGATGGATGACATAAGGGCCATGCCACATGTATTAAAACTTCCCTTTCCCATTATTATCATGGGTTTGGTCATAGAAGACGATGAGGTCCCCCTCGCTAAAGGTTCATGGGTGGACGTGGGAGGAATAATGGGACCTCGACCGGGTCTTAGCCACTTCAATCATTTGGAGAGAAGCATGATGGTCCTCATCGATTTGTTCAAGCATAAGTAGGTGTTTTTATAATGGTGAAGTATTGGGTAGAAGTTTGACAACAAGGCAGAGTGATGGAATCTGGCATTCAATGGGAAGAAATTACTCCACACCATGAACTAAGTGAAATGGGGTAAAAATAGTAGTGGTTTTTGTCGATGTTCAGTAGGCTGAGAGGGAAGAAAAGAGTAAGTGGTGCTAGTTCATCTTGTGTTTTTCGACCATTCATTGGAGCATGGTTTTGAGGATCTTGTTGACAGCCTCAAGTTGGCCATTTCCTTGAGGGTAATAAGAAGAGGAATACTGGTGTTCAAATTTTAACATGGTGGAAAGATATTCCTATTAGGGTATTTTTGAGGTCTAAAATGAGCCTCATAAGGGAAATAATAAAATAAAAGTTCTGAATTTTGGATGGGAAAAAGAAAAACTACTTTTTCTTATCTTTTTTTTAGCACATCTCCTTATCAGTTCACCCAAATTTCAAGTTTGGGGACTTGTTGGATGTGGAATTTAATTTCACATCCAACACATGCCCACACTGCATACTTTCGAGGTACCCATGGCATCGAAAAATGAAAATTTCAATAAAAAAAAGTATTTAAACATTAAAATTTGTTTTTTATTGAAATTTTCAAGTTCGGGTGTCGTGGGCACCTAAGAAGTATGCAATGTGGGTATGGTTTGGATGAAAAATTTATGCGGAATTAAATTATGCATCCAACGAATCCCAAAACTCGAAATTTGGGTGAACCGATAAGGAGATGTGCCAAAAATACAATAAGAAAAAATAGTATTTTCATTTTCCCTCCATTGTTTTTACAAATTTTACCCTTATGGTTGACATCATCATCTTGAATACTATTGGTTCTTATCAAGTGTATTTTAATGGTACAATTTTTTTTTGAGGCCCATTTTTTACCTTAAAACTCCGCTAATACCAAACAACGTCCTCGAAATGAGAACCATGGTCTGAGACTAGCTAGAGGGGGACACTGAAATGAGTGATAACATGGTTAAAAGAGAAGGGAGTTGTGGTATCACCCTTACAGTTTAAGGTTGGCATGGATTCAACCCTCTTATTGAAGTAATAAATGACCATAATGATGTATTTATGGCCATTGAGCGAAGAAGGGACCGACTATGATGATAGGATGTAGTGGTGTGAGAGGTTTCCTTAACTTTAAAGAAAAGAGTTGGGAATTCTGACAGTGTTTAACTGGATGGACGCAACAAAAAAATATGGCAGGATAGAAATAACCGACACAAAGGACCTTTTGAGTGGTAGAAAAACTAGAGAGGTGGCTACCATAGGCTCCACTATGGCAGTCATTCAGGACTTTTTCGGCTTCAACATGGGTGAGGCAATGACGTAGTATGGTGTCCACACTACGGTAGTACAAGACATCATCAATAAGGAAATATTGAGTAGCTTGGTGACATATGTGACGACAAAATTCATGGATTAAATGGGGCCTGAATTTGTGTGTGTGCAAGTAAAGGAGGATGCCCCTATACCACATGTCTTTTGTAAAGATGATGAATAATAATTCATCAGGAATATTGATTGTGATAAGGGGTGAAGTAGATGAAGAGGGGAATTATTCATCAAGGAAGATAATGGAAAATCCTTAGTGCTTTTAGGTGTGACAAATTTTAATTCATACTCTTGGAAACTGACAATCCACTTGGCAACACGACCTTGGACAAGGTGGTGAATCAAGAGATAACACATGGGGTTGGAATTGACCACGAAACGAGTTCATGACGTAGCTTCTGTATTGAAAAGATGACGACGAGATCCATTTTCTCTTCACAGGAGTAACATAATGGTGGTCCAAAAAATTTCTAACTTACACAATAGATCACGTGCTCTTGACAAGCATCTTCTTCTTGAACTAAGACTCCAATGATGACATTTTCAGATGTCGATACGTAGAGGATAAAATCCTTGGTGAAGTCAGGAGGAGACAACAATAGAGTGGAACGCAGAGCTTGTTTCAATGAATCAAAAGCGGCTTGCACATGCTCATCCCATACAAAATTAATGTTTGTATGAAGCACGTGTAAGACTCCATGGATTTTCATTGCATAGTCTAGAATAAACCAACGAAGAAAATTGGCCTGGCCTTGATTGCTCTACAATTGGCATAGAGTACGTGGAAGGGGGGAATTTAAGATGGCTTGAATCTTCAAAGGATCCATGGTAATCCATTTGTGAGACATGATGAATCCTAATAAGAGACCGTATGAAACACAAAACACACACTTAATGGGGTTGAAGTAGACATTATATCTTTGACATTACAGGAATACTTGTCATAAGTCATCCAAATGTTGAGAACTCTTTCGACATCGAGCCGTTAGGTCATCTAAATAGAACAAAATAATGTTAATGAGTTCATTGAAGTAGAAGGTCATGACCCACTAAAAAAGTGGCTCCATCATATTTGAGGCCAAATGGAATGACGCGATATGCGAAAGTTCCTCAGGGGGTAGTAAAAGAGGTTTTGTACTGATAGTCTTTGCAGATCTGGATTTGGTTATAACCATAAAAACTGTCCCTGAAGGAAAATAATTCATGACCAGCACAAGGATTAATGATTTGGTAAATAAACGAAGTGGGGAATTTCTCTTTGGGACAAGCAAAATTCAAGTAACAAAAGTCAATACATACGCGAATGGTACCCTTTTTTAATTGATGGGAACATGATTGAAAACCCAAGTGGTATATGCGATGGGGTATATCAAACCTGGTTTGCGCAGTTTTTTGATCTCGGCTTTGAAAATATGGGATTTTGACGGGTGAATGTGTCATTTATTTTTGGCGAATTGGGGAAACATCAGGCCATGTGTCGATGTGATGTTCAATGATAGATGGATCAAGCCCAGATATACCAATATAGGACTAAGACAAAATATCACAAAATTCCTGAAAAAAAGAGTGTTTTTTAGGAATTGACTTTTTCGGGGGAGCAAGAAGCACCGAGGGTAGTATCCTAAACTATTATGGGTGTGGTTAAGATATTGAATTTGATGGTTGGTGAAGTATTGTCCATTTTACCTTATTCAAAGGTGTCAGGTGTCATGATTGGGTTTTTAAACCAGTTGACACTTCCATGGATGAAGTTTTTCGCTTCGACAAAGAATTGGTCTGATGATCCAGGAGGATCCAAGAAGGAAATTTTTTTGAAGTCCTCCAATCTCAGAAAAACCAGCACCAGATTGAAGGGCTCATCGAGACGTTTCCAACAGCATTAGTTTCACCTCAAATGGACTCCATATGAGAAAGTTATCGCGTTCTGTTCTATGAGGTCAACATGAAAAATTGGCAAAAAGAGGTGCCATGTGGCACCACTGATAGGGTGACACGTGGCATCCATATTGTACAAACCTTATGACATGGCATCACTCAGAGGATGACATGTGGCATCCGTACAATACGAACGAGGTGACATGGCATGTACGTACATACATGTGGAAGTACGGGCGGTGACTTGGTGGTTGACTGGACGCCGACTGGCCATAAGGTGGACCAATCCCAGGCTGCCACGTGGAAGCATGGGATTGTCCAATATTTCTAATACAAAAATTATGGCCTCCATGGGTCTCGACCGTGTGACCTCTCCTACATAAGCGCTCCGCCTTACCGTTGGGCCACAAGGAGTTTCATGTATAAGCTATGGGAAAAAATTTATTTAAAGTTGTATGGGCACAAAAAGGGGCCAGGGCTAGCCCTGACCCCTGGTCCTACCACACAGCTACATGACCGGGAGCTCAAAGGGAAGGTGCCAGCGCGGGGTCAGATGGAGCACGTGCTCTTTTAACATGTGCTTTTTAAAGAGCTTTGGTTATGGTGCTTAAAGTGGGTTGTATGGTTATAATATGGGTTGGAGACCATGCATTATAACAAACTTTCCAATGGATTACATGCCACCTAATGGGATGGAGTGCCACAACTTAAACGTTACATGCCACCACATAAATGGATTGGAGTGCCACCATTTGCATAACAGACTTTGGGATTAAGTTTTAAAAGTGGGTTTATATGGTTATTATTATAATATGGTTCTAACCATATTAAAAGGGTATGCCATTTTAAGGGTATTTTAAATATGTTTGTTTATTATTTAATAAAAATCCCAACCACATGAAAACCAACTTGGAGAAGTTGTAAGCAAGGCCAAGATAGGCAAATTAGTTGCAACCAAAGGAATCCATGAGAGTCATGTGAAGAAGGGAAAGCCAACCTATATAAACCCATTCATTTGCCATTTCCCTCTCATGCTTTGGAGTGGAGACTTTGTAGCTAAAGGAGAGAAGGGATATTGCGTAGCTCTACAGGAGGAATGTACGAGTGTTTATACTCGTTTTACACCGTCTTCAGGATTTGGAGTTGCTAGAAGCAGCCTTGTTGTGTTTTGGGCAGCGGTTCTCTTCTTGACCATTGTTGCCAAGGTATCAGTGTATCATTGCCATGTATTTTGCTTTATGCTGCGGTTATAGATCGACCCTCCTATTGAGAAGCAGGCTCGGAGACGTAGTCCATCCTGGATGAACTCCATTATCAACTTGTTGTCCTTATGTGTGTATTGTCTTTGCTGTTTGGTTCTCTTATTATGGATTTGTGAGATTCATTCATGCTCTTTATGCAATTCATGTTAATTTCATAGAGTAGCAAAGATCTTGTTTTCGGATCATGTGGTATCAGAGAAGGACTATTTGACGTTGGATTGTGAGTGTGGATTCTCACGAGGGCTAAACTGCAAGCCAGTGAGGGTACATTAGAGCCTTACAATTCCGATATCGGACATGCACACCGAAGGAGGAAGATGGATGGTAATGATGCCTACACCGAGATGGAGGCAAACTTTCACAAGGTCTTCTACATGATGGCCGACAAGGTAGACAAGTTGTTTGCAAACTATGAAGAACGCATGGAAAAAGAAAGAAAAGGAAGTGAAGTAAAGAAGGAAGACAAAGAAGTGAAGGACGAAGGAAACTCTTTAGTTAACCACGGAGGAGGTGGCGAAGAGCCAAGAAGGAAGGAGAAAAGCTCCATTGCAACCATTGTGACACTGATGGGAATGATGAAGAAAGTTGTTGGAAGTTGCATCCGGAATAGAGGCCAAAGCATTATGGAAGCAAAAAGAATAAAAAGACCATTGGAACAGCGCAACGAGATTTGGGTTCCGACTAAGGTGACGAAACCATGATTACAGCCGTGGGAATGCAAGGTAACAAAACTCCTCATACTGGTTCAAGTTCTACTCATGTTTCTAAAGAAAATGATAAAAGAAGAATTGAGTTGTTTCACATCAGAGTTGTGTCTAAGCATACAAAGATTGACACATTATTTGATTCGGGTTGTCAAGCAAATTTGATCTCAGAATCAGTTGTTAAGAAGTTGGGCATACAGACTAAACCTCGCCCCAAGTCTTATCCTCTTGGATGGGTATGTGATAATGCTAAGCTACAGGTGACTAAGCAATGCAGGTTAAGTTTTGCTATTGCTTCAAAGTTGATCGATGAGGTGGACTTAGATGTTGTTCCTCTTGACATCTACGGTATCGTATTGGGAAGCTCATACTTGTATGATCGAAAAGCAGTATTCTTCCATCATGAGAACAAGTACCATCTCACCAAAAATGGGGTGGAGTACATCGTGAGAGCTCATAGTATGAAGGCTAACACCACTCTTGTTAGTGCAAGACAGATGAAGAGACTCATGAACACTAATAAGAGATACATGCCCATGGTTGTGAGAGCAAAAGATGCCGAAGCATTCGATGCTTTCAAAGGTTGTGATCCTTCTCATAAAAAGGCTATGATTGATATTGTGGCTAACTATGATGAAATATTTCAGGAACCTACAGGTTTGCCTCCCAAAAGGGATATTCAACATGAGATTCATCTCCAGCAAGATTCCCCTCTTCCTAATGTGGGCATGTACAGGTTTTCCGCAGTTGAAATGGTAGAGATTAAGAAGCAGGTTCAAGACTTCTTGGACCAAGGAGCGATCAAACCCAGCTCCTCTCCATGTGGTTCATCGATTGCTTTGGTGATGAAGAAATATGGCACATGGAGGATGTGCGTTGACTATCGGGCTCTCAACAAGATCACGATCAAGAATCGATACCCGCTTCCTTGCATAGATGACTTGCTCGACCAGTTGAAAGATGATGTGTTCTTTACCAAGTTGGATTTGCACAGTGGCTACCACCAGATCAGAATTGTAGAAAGTGCTGTGTGGAAGATGGCCTTCAAGACCAAGCAAGGTCTATTTGAGTGGTTGGTGATGCCCTTTGGGCTTTGCAACACACCTGCAACCTTCATGCGGGTAATGAATGATGTTTTTCGACCATTCTTAGATGATTTTGTCATTTTTTATCTAGATGATATATTGGTCTTTAGCAAAACCGGGGAAGCACATGTAGGGCATGTAAAGATAGTGTTGGACACTTTGAAAAAGGAGAAATTGTATGTAAAATTGTCAAAGTGTGAATTGGGAAAAACTTCATTAGTTTACTTGGGTCATATTGTAGGAGGTGGAAATTTAAAAATTGATCCTTCAAAAGTTGATGTAATTGTCAATTGGCCTAAGCCTACTAACACTACTGAAGTGAGAAGATTTTTAGGAGCTGTTCAATATTGGAGGAGGTTCATTCATAACTTCTCATACATAGCATCCCTTTGCATGCCTTAACAAGTGTGAAGAAAGCCTTCCAGTGGGGAGGTAAGCAGCAAAAATCCTTCAACACATTGAAGGGAAAGATCAGCACCGCCTCGGTCCTAGCCTTGCCTGATTTGTAGCATCCATTTGAGATAGAGATAGATGCCACTGGATATGCCATGGGGGTAGTATTGATGTAGCACTGCAAGCCTATTTGCTACCATTTAGAGACTTTTACTCAAGTAGTGATCAACTACCCCACCTATGACAAAGAGTTGTATGCTTTGGTTTAGAGTGTCAAGAAGTGGAAACACTACTTGATGGGTAAGGAGACGATCATCCATACCAATCATCTACCCTTGCAGTATCTCCAGTCCCAAACTAAGCTCCAGCAAGCTCGTCATTTCAGGTGGATGGGATTTCTTCAACAATTCCATCTAGTAATCAAGTACAAGAAGGGTACTAGTAACAAAGTGGAAGATATGCTCTCTAGACCTCCTATTGTTGCATCTATTGTTTTGAAAAATGCTTCTTTATCCCATGAAAGTTATATTGAGCAGTATGCTACTGATGATGATTTCAAGGAGATTTATGAGAATCTAACCAATGGCACACAGGTGGAAGACTACTATTTTCAGGGAAAGTTGATCTATCATTCGGGCAAGCTATGTGTTCCTGTTAGTGAAAGAGTCCATGTAATATGAGAAGCTCATACTTCTCTTGTATCAGGGCATTTTGGGGTAGGTAAGACTTTGGCTCATTTGCAAAGACCTATGTATTGGCCTCACATGAAATGCATTGTAACAAAATATGTAAAGGGGTGAGTGATGTGCTCTACTTGTAAGCCCACTAATAGAAAATTAGGGCTATACTCACCACTTCCTGTTCCTTCCCATCCTTGGGAAATCATTTCCATGGATTTTGTGGGGGGTTTGCCTATGTCTAGGAGGGGTCATGACTACTTGTATGTGGTTGTGGATAGGTTTAGCAAGATGTGTATTCTTATGCCATGTAAAAAGTAGGTCAGTGCAGAGCAGGATGCTTCTCTTTTCTTTCAGCATGTATGGTTCACTTTGGACTTCCTACATCCATTATTTCGAATCGGGACTCCCGATTTCTTGGAGAGTTTTGGACAAATTTATGGTGTATGATGGACACCAAGCTGAAGAGGAGCACCTCTTTCCATCCACAGACCAACGGATAGATAGAGGTAGTCAACAGCACAGTTGTCTATTTTCTTCGAGGCTACTACAACAAGCATCCTAAGTTATGGGATGAACTGATCCAGTATGTGCAACATGCCTACAACAGGGCTATGCATTCTTCCACTCAGAGCTCACCATTTGAGACATGCTTTGGGTACTTGCTAAAGAATCCATTGGACTTGACTTATGGGAGAGAGGTTGATTCAAGTGCTTCCAAGGAAGAAGACAAATCCCACAGGTTCATTCAGAGAGTTCAACAGGTACATCAAGCAGTGCAAGAGTAGTTGGAGAAGAGTCAAGCCCAGTACAAGGCTCGCCATGACAAGCATAGAATTGATCATCAGTTTCAAGTGGGAGATCAAGTGTGGCTTCACATCAGCAAGGAGAGGATGAAAGGAGAAGGAAAGGATCTCAAGCCTATTAGATATGGTCCCTTCACCATCTTGGAGAAGATTGGGACGAATGCTTTTCGCTTAGAGCTACTACCATACATGAAAATCTACTCAGTGGTGAATGTGGAGAACTTGAAACTCTATGAGCCTCCCATGATCATGGATGAAAGGGAGAATGTCTCATTGCCATCAGTTGATGAATTTGCTCCTGGGTACATGGATGAGATAAAGGAAGATGTCATCTTGGACAGAAGGACAAGGACTTCTCGCAGAGGTGATGTTGATTATCTTCGAGTGGGCATCAGAGGCACTCATCCAAGAAAACCCAAGTGGATCGAGAAGGAGAAAGTGAGGGAGCAATTCCCTCACCTATCTGTTGATTAGTAAAGGATTTTGGAGGCCAAAAGCTTCTCAGTGGGGAGGAATGATCCAAGAGGATCCAAGAAGGAAATTTTTTTGAAGTCCTCCAATATCAAAAAAACTAGCACTATATTGAAGGGCTCATCGAGACAATTCCAACGGCATTCGTTTCACCTCAAACGGACTCCATATGAGAAAGTTATCGCATTCTGTTCTATGAGGTCAACAGGAAAAATTGGCAAAAAGAGGTGCCACATGGTACCACTGATAGGGTGACACGTGGAATCCATCCTGTACAAACCTGGTGACATGGAATCACTCAAAGGATGACACATGGCATCCGTACAGTATGGACGAGTTGAGATGGAATGTACGTACAGACACGTGGAAGTACGAGCAGTGACTTGGTGGTTGACTGGACGTCGACTGGGCATGAGGTGGACCAATCCCAACCGCCATGTGGCAGCATGGGATTGGCCAATATGTCTAATACAAAAATTATGGCCTCCGCGAGGTTCGACCCTATGGCCTCTCCTGCATAAGCGCTCCGCCTTACCGTTGGGCCACAAGGAGTTTCATGTATAAGCTATGGGAAAAAAATTATTTAAAGTTGTATGGGCGCAAAGAGGGGCCAGGGCTAGCCCCGACCCTTGGTCCTACCACACAGCTACATGACCGAGAGCTCGAAGGGAAGGTGCCAGTGTGGGGGTCACATGGAGCATGTGCTCTTTTAACCTTTGCTTTTTAAAGAAATTTTAAAAGTGGGTTTATATGGTTATTATTATAATATGGTTTTAACCATATTAAAAGGTATGCCATTTTAAGGGTATTTTAAATATGTTTGTTTATTATTTAATAAAAAGCCCAACCACATGAAAACCAACTTTGAGAAGTTGTAACCAAGGCCAGGATAGGCAAATTAGTTGCAACCAAAGGAATCCATGGGAGTCATGTGAAGAAGGGAAAGCCAACCTATACAAACCCATTCATTTGCCATTTCCCTCTCATGCTTTGGAGTGGAGACTTTGTAGTTAAAGGAGAGAAGGGAGATTGTGTAGCTCTGCAGGAGGAAGGTACAAGTGTTTATACTCGTTTTACACCGTCTTCAGGCTTCGGAGTTGCTGGAAGCAGTCTTGTTGTGTTTTGGGCAGCGATTCTCTTCCTGACCATTGTCGCCAAGGTATCATTGTATCATTGCCATGTATTTTGCCTTATGCTGAGGTTATAGCTCGGCCCTCCTATTGAGAAGCAGGCCTGGAGACATAGTCCATCCTGGACAAACTTTGTTATCAACTTGTTGTCCTTATGTGCGTATTGTCTATGCTGTTTGGTTCTCTTCTTATGGATTTGTGAGCTTCATCCATGCTCTTTATGCAATTCATGTTAACGTCATAGAGTAGCAAAGATCTTGTTTTCGGATCATCCGATGATGAAGAAGGTTCATTAAGGATGAATAAGGAGAAAGGGTGAAATAATACCAAGGATAGTTTGAAGTAGAAAGATCTTCGAGGATCTCTTTGTCATTGTGAAAGTAGTGTGTGGATAGGTCAGCAAAAGTTTCCATGGATGAGGAGGGGAGCAGGCTACTGGAAGTAAAGATCCTTTAAATGGTGTTATTAGTGTCCGAGGACGAGGCTAAAAGGTGGATCTCCTCAGGGACAGTGGTTTTAGACTCATGAGAGTGTTTGCGAAGGTCACTGAGGAGAAATTGGTACTCAGCCAAGTTTGGGAAATTGTGTGAATAATGACCATATAGGCCACAAACTATACATGGGTGGTTGGTTTGTAGTGATTTGTTTTTTATCGAAGGTATGGTTGATAAATTGACAACTGGAGCATCATTGATATAAACTAATTTGTGCATGTGGGTGTGAAGGATTGGAAAATTGGGACAATTTTGTGTCGCATGGCCTTGGACATCGCATAAAGAACATGTAGGAGGATGATGTGGTTATGCTGGGGATTTGGTTCATTTTACCTGAGTATTCATGGTAGGAGGGGGGGTAAAAGTAGAGGGAGAAGTAGTTGATTGCATAACAGGAGGTGGGTGTGACACCATATCAATAGTTTGTACTGGAATCAACACGATCCGTGGTGTCGAGGATAGGGTGGGTGGGTCTATGTACCACATGGGAATACCCAAAGTGAATCCTGGAAGGTTCAGAGTAGACATGAATAGCTTACTCATGATTATAGAAGGTGGAAAGAGAAAGGGGATCATGTGGATGGGAAATGAACCCCAATAACTCCTTGGGGTCCACGGTTGGGGTTTCCCCTGAGGTTGTGAGGAGGTCAGAATATTACTGTATGTGATAGTGCACAAATCCAATATGTCAGCTGTCGAACGAGGAGGTGGGAGGGAAAAAAATGTGTCTTTTAAAGGATCGTTGGTAAATAATACTGGACCAACAAAAAACATGGAAGGGATGGATACACTATCAACGGTGGTGTTAATAGTAGGGAGGACATGCTCTGGAGTGGTCATTCCTTTAGGATCATAATACATTAGATAGTCTATAGTCATGATCTTCCCATACTTAGGGGACATCAAGAGTCAATAGACGGTAGAATAAATGCATTGCATTGCATACATATAACTACATCCAAGGAGGAGGTTGTAATCAAGTTGGGCATTGGAAACCTCATTTTTCAGCTAGCTCAATGGGGAAATTCATGAAAATTCCTTGCTGTTGAGAAACACGACCATTGTAAGAATGAAGAGATGTGGTGCAAGGTTGAATGGTTGGGAATGCATTTTTTTCCAAACAAAGGTTGACATAATGAATGTGGATTCTCCCTCATCGATGAATGACCAAATTCCATATAGTGACCGGAACCTGGAAGGTTACAAATGATGGCATCTAAAGTTCTCCCTGATCCAAGACAAAAGTCATTAACCTAGAATCAGAGGGATCGATGGAACCTAGAGAAGATAGCAAAGCGTTGTGTTGCTAAGGACAAGTTCAAAGGAATTTCGGAGTAGACATGGTAGAGGGATACTTGGCCAATTCATTGATGATACTTTAATTAAGGGTGGATCTAGTAGTGGGATTATTCATGACACGGTGCAAAGGGAATCAAGGGAATTTCGAGGTCCCATTCTTGGAAGGTCTCAAAAAATGTAAGGACATATCGATAGCGGTAGAAGAATATGTCGTTGAAGTATTAACAATTTATATGGTGGATCCATATTGGTTTCATCAAGTCTCTAAGTTAACATCAAATGATAATGTCATAAGGTGATGGACACCTGGATCAATGGGTTGACTCGTGGAAATGTTTACGGTATTTTTTTGTACCAAGGGTTGGTTGGAAACCATCCATTGATTTGGTAGTGGGTTTTGTAGCACCATAATCGAAGGACGTTGTGGTGCTAGGTTTGGCTATGTCAGAGCAGTCGCACTAGGGTCACACTGATTTTCAGCTTGTAACAAGTGGAGGACATGGTTCATATGGGGGCACTGATGTGTATAATGGTCGTAAGTGTCACAGATGGTGCACAGATGGTTATTCCACAATTGAGGGTTATTCCCAGGTCTAGGTGGACGTTGTGGATTCTATGTAGGGGGATTAACTTTTGGACTACCATGAGACTTTTGCACCGGTTGTAAAAATGGACTCCATCCGCCTAGTTTTGGCAATTTCTACATCTAAGCACTAGGAAGTGCATCATATGGATGTTAAGTCTGCCATTATACATGGAGATATTCATGAGGAGATATACATGAAGTATCATGAGGGTTACATTTTCAATCCATCTTTGTTTTGAAAACTAAAGAAGTCACTATACGGGTTAAAATAGGTCCCAAGAGAGTGGTATTCCAAGAGGGATGCTTCCCTTCTCTCGCAAAAATTTCAAAGGTGTAAATCAGATCCGAATGTTGATATATAATAGTATGTTGTTCATTTTATTATTGTTGTTTTATATGTTGATGATTTACCGATTATAGGTAGCACAGTTACTTCTATTTCAGTCATCAAAACTACTCTCCATAATGCATTTGAAATGAGCAGTTTGGGGCTCTTGAAGGAATTTCTGGGGCTCGAAATTGAGAAACATATTGATGGGATAATGGTCACTTAGTACAAATAAATATCAGAGATTTTATTCAATTTTAAAGTGGCTGAATGTAAGGCTTCCCCATTCCCTTTCCTTTCAGGGATCAACCTTGAAGAAGAAAAAAACACACCTCCCATGGACTGCACTATTTATCGACAGCTGATAGGTAGATTTCTCTACTTGACTCATTCTCTGAATGATATTTGCTATGCAATGAATTCTATGTCAATATACATGCAGAAGCCTCATGATATTCATTGGAAGGGAGCCAATAGGATCCTCCAGTATATTCAGGGAACCAGGACCTACGACATTCACTATGCTGCAGACTCCGAGCTAGAGCTGGTTGGTTACACAGATTCTGATTGGGCGGGTGGTTCTATTGATCGGAAGTCTACTTCCGGATATGTATTCATGTTTGGTGTTGGTCCCATTTGCTGGTATAGAAAAAATAAGGCCTCCATAGCATTGTCTTCAGCAGAGGCCGAGTACCGAGGAGCGGTGAATGCTCGCATCCAAGCTCTTTGGTTGCAAGGCATTCTTTCAGATTTTGATCTTGGTAGTACTTTGTCCACTATCCTCTTTTGTGAAAATAAAAGTGCTATTAAGATATCCACAGATCCAGTTACCAGGAAGAGGACCAAGTATGTAAAGATACACATTCACTATATCAGGGAATTAGTGCATGATAGTACCATCATTCTGCAATACTGCCCCACTACTAAGTAGATTGTAGACATCTTCACCAAGAGATTTTTAGAAAATAATTTCACTTACCTCTTTTCATTGTTGGGGGTCAGTTCATCAAGGTGATAAGATTACTTTCAGTGTTCATCTTGAGGAGGGGTTTTTCCCACTGGGTTTTCCCTCTTTTCCTCACTTAGAGTTAATTTTCAGCATCATTTGACTTACATTATTGTACAAGGTGACCTATGGCCTTTGTTTCTGGGGCCCTAGCATCTCATGAAATTTTTTTTACTTCTCTTGAGTATAGCTTAAGGGGGGGTGTTGGAGACATTTACCCAACATGCACACTTAATTTGGTCAATTTGGCCTTGTTAAACCACTATCCTAAGTTTTATTGGCTTAATCGGATTTAGATGATCAAACTATGACATCAACATGAGCACACCCACGCCTACCTTCAGTAAAGGAGGCCAACTAAGCCTTCTCCTTCATTCAAGGAGGCTAACTGGGCTTCCTTTTTCAAACAGGGAGCATTCAGAGGGTGATTTGAGTGTCATAAATGCACCTAATTGCTAAATGATTATTAAAATTAGTTAAACTAAGTGGTGAAGGCACCTCCATTCATTATATTGATTATTTTTATTAATATTTATGAATTGCAGTTAACTAGGGCACCTCCAACAACCTTTGATGACTAGTTTGACTTTAGTTAACCTCATCGGGGTTCATTGGAGTTAATGATGTGCTACCACTTGTTGGTTGGAATGCAGTGACATGTGTATGAGCTACTTTAAGTTAGACTCGATCATCCATTGCACTCTGACTTTAGTTAGGACTTAGTTGATTCAATCTGGACTTGATTAGTGGGTTAACTAGGTGTGTTTACTGTGGCTTACATTTAGTTAAGATACACCCATTCATTCAATTCAAATGAACTCCTTGGGAATTCAAATTGTCTTGGCATTCATGCAACTTGCATGATCATTGTATTGTCTTAGTCATTCTTTATTGAATATACAGAGCTGCTACTCCAATTGCAGCACCATTATGCCATTTTCATGCTTAATTGTCTGAAATCTGTTCTGAGACTATGTTTTAGTCCCTAGATTACTGTGACATATTAATATAGTTTAACAAAAAATTCGTAATGGTAAATCAACCACGGAGGAAGTGTTTGATGTACCAAAAGGGATGTTGTTGAGAACATGGATGATAAAAAAAATGGAACACTGGTGGGGCCTCCTTGTGGGATGGTGAATGGTGGTAAAATGAGGACAAGTTTGCAGTATGGATGAAGCAGATGGCTCACGAACATGCCAATACATACATGGTTTTATTTGTGTGGTGGCACACAAATCAAGGTAACTCTAGAAAATGGCCCCAAAAACATGGGGAGAGCACAAGACATGGGTCTCATAGGTGGATAGAGGATGAAAAACTAAACGTAGTGGTGTGTATGATATGAAAAATAGATTCCAGATGACTATGTGGTGCATTGAAGAAAAACTGGACCAAATGGAGGCCTCGAAACAAGAGGGACCACATGACACATGTCACTTTCACTACGCAGTGTTGAGTTCGAGTGGATGGACCCAGAGCATTGTTGTTAATTTTTTCTTATTGGAACGATGTTTTTTCAATATGTGAGTTGTAGGTAAGAGATTACCAAGCTCATAAATTTTAGTGTTTTAGTTTTTGCATTTTCACATTCTCGTAGGCTTTGGTCAATCCTGAATGGTTCACGAGGTCGGGTCACACTTTTCGAGGGAAAATGCGTGACCTAGGTTGTATCTTTCACACAAATAGGTGTGACCCATTCACACCAGTTGGGGATACAAGAGCGACTTAGGTGACACATATTCAAGAGATATTAATTCTTCACATTGATCTAGG
Source organism: Pseudotsuga menziesii (assembly GCA_001517045.1). NCBI lineage: Eukaryota > Viridiplantae > Streptophyta > Pinopsida > Pinales > Pinaceae > Pseudotsuga > Pseudotsuga menziesii. The sequence goes on from LPNX011065237.1 coordinate 124,998, forward strand.
AACTAAAATTCAATCTCATCAAAGAATTATTAACAATTACTCATGAATTGGAAATTTTCAGGAACACAATAAGTTTCCTCTCTGTATAGTATATAAACAATAAAGGATTACAATACCATGCATGAGCCATGGCTTAACTCAATGAAGAATTCGAATAACTAAGGGACAATTCGAATTCCCATGCATGAGTCTAGCTTAACTGACTCTTTGCCATGCAATACCACTCAGTTAACCACATGACAAAAAACCTTAATTGACTCACTAATCCTAACTGAAGTTGGAGTGCAATAAATGACTTAATCTCAACTGAAGGAGATCAAACACATGTCATAGCAACCAACCATCAAGTGCTAGTACTGCATGACTCCAATAAACCTTGATGAGGTTAACTGAAGCTGAACTGACCATCAAAAGTTGGTGAAGGCGCCTAGTTCACTCCAGTTCATTAAATAATAATAAAATAATCAATAAATAATGATTAAATAATATATTTAATGCATGGAGGTGCCTTAACTGACTGTAACTTATTGGTTGAACTGAAAGTAACCCCCAGTTAGCAATTAGGTGCATGAATGTCAACGAGATCACCCCTGGAGTGCTCCAGTTAGCCTCCTTGACTGTAGGAAAAGCTAAGTTAGCCTCCTTGACTGTAGGTAGGTGTTGGAGTGACTGGGATGATGGTAATTAATGCTCCTTGATGTCAATTAAACTTACGATAGTGGTTTAACTAGGCCAATTTGACTGAAGAGTGTGTATGATGGTAAATGTCTCCAACACCCCCCCTTAAGCTATACTCAGGAAGAGTTAGAAAACATAAAAATGCTAGGGCCCTGGCAACAAAGGCCATAGGTCACCCTGTACAATAAAGAAACTGAAACAATTCTCAAAACAAACTAAGTGAGGAAAAGATGGAAAACCCAGTGGGAACAAAACCCCCCCTCAAGCTGAACACTGAAAGTAGTCTGGATCACCCTAATGAACTCACCCCCAACAGTGAACGGAGGTAAGT